>JAEIHY010019658.1:0-13443 GCA_018904565.1 Drosophila tsacasi
TCTTATTATAATACTAATTTAACAACTTTTGTATTATCTATCCCAGGAATCCGAAGTATCCTTCATTTTTTTATTCCCTCCCACAAAATTAAATTCTTCGGCTGCTCCCTTTTCAACTCCAGTTTGCTTTAACAGAAGATAATCCTCCGCATCCCAAGGCTGACAAACAGCCGTTCCGAACACCAAAAAGATGCAGTTGCCCAGAAAGAAGAGGACAGAGGCAATAATAAAGACAATCTGCCACTCTGAACGATTACTCTGAAAGGAAAAGGCATTTAATACAATTTTAATAAGAAATAAATCCATCAAAACTCACCTTCTCTTCGACTATGAAACCAACCACCAAGGGAGTAACAATGGGCACCACATTGGCAGCAGTGTTTACTATGCCCATCAGGATGCTGGCATGGTTTGGCGACAGATCGATGGTGTTCAAGGCAATGCCTATGGTGGCACCACTATTCAGGCCCACACTAATGGTCATAAGTGCGATGGCCAAGTTCTTCTGGTCCTGATCCACGAATCCTATGCCAATTAACGTGGCGCAGGGAACCCAAAAGGCTAGCGAGTTGAAGGTCTTTCTCAAGGCCGTCAAACTTAGTTTGTTTCCAGCGAGCAGAAGATCTGCGGTGATCAGGTAAACATAGGACATAATCCACATGGCCAGGAAGGGCAGAGCGGAGAAGAAGGCGTTGCTCTTCATGTCCATGCCCAGTACTCCATTCATGTACGACGGAATCTCAGCCTGCAATGTGCTCATTCCCCAGGAATCGCAACAACGGGCCACTAGGAGAGCCAGGAACGGCGCTGAGGTCAAAATGGCCTTCCACGGAATGGGAATGACCGTCTTGTGATAGTCCTCGTTGTGCTTCAGCGAAGATTCGATATAATGAAGTTCTGCATCGGTTATGAAGCGGGACTCCACCGCATTGTTGGCTGAAAAAACAAACCAGAGGGCACACCAGCCGAAGGCTACTCCAGCGGAGACATACGAGATTCCTGGCCAGCCTATGGAACTCCTGGCAATCATTCCGCTCAGAAACATGGCACACACGTTTCCGCACTCGATGCCCGTGTGACTGAGAGCACCCAAGCGATTCCGCTCTTTTGGAGGTGACCACCTGGCCAAATGCTGGTGGATGCAGGGAAACAACAATCCCTGAGCAAAGCCCATCAGCACTCGGATACCGCAATAGGCCTGCCATCCGCCAAAGCCGATGAAGAGCGGTGTCAGGGCACTGAAAACGCCGGAGCAGAAAGATCCCCAGAACAAAACGCTCTTAACGCCATAACGCTTGCATAGATAGCCGCCCAGGAACTGGGTGAAGATGTAACCCCAGTAGAAGCTGGACAAGATGTAGGACTTCTGCGCCTCCGACCATTCGTATTCCTGTTAAAAAGGAGTTTATAAAAATACAAACGAAACATACTCTAGTATCAATCTTACTGGAAAATCTGGGTTCGTGGACTCTGCCTCCGTCATGGCCACCACGGACACGCCCACATTGAGGCGTCCAATATACACGCAGGTGATGTTCAGGAAGATCAGCAGGGTCTGGACATGTCGCATTCCCAGTACGGGACCTGCATTCAATAGAAGAATTAGTAGAATTTTCAGCAGAAAAATCTGAATAGTACTTGAAACGTTGTGTTATCGCAACTCCAACATTCCGACAGCTGCCCGATTTATAGCCCTTTCGAGCGTCACATGGATGAGGCCCGTGGGGGTTTATCAGTCAGCTGTGGGCAGACCCCGAAAAGTATGTCAAGTTTATGGCCCGAATACCGTGTGTTATGGATTAAAGTCCATTATTAATAAAGCAGAGAGTTTTCAATTACGTTTTACAAATATGTTCCTTTCACTTCACGTTTTATTTAATAACTGCATTTAATTACTTATATATACTTATATTTGTAGGGGTTTTATGTTGTTTTTTAAGTTTTTGTCTCGATTTAGAGTACCTTGGATTAAAGTCCTTGAATAAAATTTATTTTACACAGAGTTTTCACTTTCAATTTTTACACATATCTCTTTCATATATCTTATTTGTCAAAAGGAACATCATTTATACTTTTTTAACCTATAGGGAACCCTTTTCCTTGACTGGGCGCCAGAACTTTCACTTTTCACACTTAGTAATGGAATCTTAAGATATCCAACTATTTTCCTTACCTTTATTTAATTCCGTTGTCATTTTTTGAAGGGATTTCCTTGTTCTTACAAAATTAACCCTTCGACGTCCGAGCTTGTGCACTAATTGAACCCGAATGAACTGTGGTAACACCACACCCTACCACGATTTGCAATCATATGAGCTGATAAGCAACATTTAGCTAATCAGTTTGATTATCCTATAACGATAAGGTTTCAACGCGTGTGAGCTACCACGAAGAGATCTTGTCATGGCTTAAGAGAGCCTAGCACGCGATTAGGATCATAAAACCGAAATACTATTGGTTATTCCAGGAATAGTTAATCTAATGCGCAAATAAACCAGTTAAACGATTACACAAAATAATACAAATAGGGTCTAAAATGTATTATGATTCCATAAATAATACTTTATGTCTTATTAATAACTGACCTAAGTTAACCATAAGAGTTAGGCGATTTTAATTAGGAAGATTAGCTGATATCAGATGGCAGAAGGCGGAGAGCCTCTTGAAGCACACAAGGAGAACAACTCAAAGTTCACAATCCAAGAATAACCCAGGCTATAGCTACATCTATCTCCAGATACACTACGTATTTTATCGCAACAAAACTTTTTACAACTCCTCCGTTTCTTATCGATTTTCAATTTGTAGTATTTCTGATCTTGGAAATACATGTCAATTTAATTGAAAGATCCATCGATCTTAGTTTCAACTGTCAAATGCGTCAATTCTTCGCTTATTTACGACCAGTATGTACACCCACAACCTCTTATAGTAATCAGTGTTTCCTGATAATGCAAGTTGTTTGTAGAGCTTGGGCCGAAAGTTAATTCAATGACAAGGTCGCAGTGTAATCAGTTGATATTTCCTATTTTATTTACATCTTAGATTACTCATTGGGAAGACTTCGGACTTACATATACAATCTTACGAACTATGCTAACAAAGCCTCTTGTAAAACAAAGAGTCCCGGACCAGCCGTTAGTAAATTTCATTGGTATTTTCGAGTTGCATCTTGGGTGATCATCTCACTACAGATGCTCTTCCGTACGCTCCAGACCGGCTTCGCTCTCTTTTCGCTTGGCTTCTTGCAACTCCTCACTTATCCTAGCTTCCAGGGCCTTGGCACCTACTCCTTGCTCCTGAAGATTGAGCGATCGTTGGCTGTCCAAAAAGTCGGCGGCATCCCACGGTTGATTAACCATTTGACCGAAAACCAGGTAAATGATATTTCCCACAAAGAAGATAACGGCCGCAATGATGAATACGACTTGCCACTGAGTACGATCGTGCTACAAGGTTTTCGGATAATTAAATAGGAATATCAACTTGAAATAAAAGTACTTTGAACTCACATCATCCTTGACGATAAGTCCCACCAGGAGTGGCGTCAGAATGGGCACCACATTTGCCGCCGTGTTGATAATGCCCATAAGGATGCCCGCATGATTTGGAGACAAGTCAATAGTGTTTATTGTGCTGCCAATCGTGGAGCCCGCATTGATACCCACATTGGCACACATCAGAACCACGGCCAGGGTCTTCTGGTCACTGTCCAGGAAGCTAACACCGATCAGGGCAATCGCTGGCACAAAGAACGCAATCGAGTTCACGCTCTTGCGAATGCCAGTGATGGACATGACGCCCCTGGTCAGCAGGATGTCGGCTATGATCAGGTAGACGAACGCCATCATCCAGGAGGTAAAGTAGGGAAGCGCCGAGTATATGGCATTGCTCTTCATGTCCATCAGCAGGACACCGTTCATGTAGGCGGGCATCTCGGTCTGGAGGGTGGAGTAGCCCCAGGACTGGCAACACCTGGTGATCATCAGGGCCCAGAAGGGAACCGACGTCCAGATGGCCTTCCATGGCACCGGAATCGGTCCATTGGCCTTCTGCTCTGCCTCCTCCGCTTTTCGGCTGGAATTGATAGAGGTCTCGATGTAGTTCAGTTCCGCCTCGCTAATCATCTTTGACTCCCTCGGTGTATTGGCTCCAAAGATCAGCCAGATGATGCACCAAAAAATGCCCACACCACTGGACACATAGAAGATCCCGGGCCAACCGATGCTGGAGGCGGCCAGCAGCCCGCTGGCAAACATGGCGACCAGGGTGCCGCAATCGATACCCGTGTTGGCCAAGGCGCCCAGGCGATTCCTTTCGTTCACCGGACACCAGTTGGCCAGGTGGGCGTGAATGCAGGGGAAGAGAAAGCCCTGGAACAGGCCCATCGACATCCGGATGGCGCAATAGGCCTGCCAGCCGCCCCAGGATACGCACCAAGGCGGCAGCAGGGCCAACAGGGCCGATCCAATCGTGGACACGAACATGGTGATCCTCGCTCCGTAGCGTCTGCACAGCCAGCCGCCCAGGAACTGCGTCAGTATGTAGCCCCAGAAGAAGCTGGACAGGATGTAGGATCGCTCCATTTCATTCCAATCGTACTCCTGCAGAAAGTAAGACGGTAAGGACATGAGGGTTACTAAGCACCTTGGAACTTACGGGAAAGTTTGGATTGGTACTCTCGGCATTCGTCATGGCTACCACAGCCACACCGGCATTGAACTTGGCCATGTAGTTGACCACAATGGACAGGAAGAGGAGGAATGCCTGCAGATGCCGCTGCCCAATCATGGGACCTGTTGGATCAGATATTTCCCTCATTAAACTTGGTTAACTCTAAGAAATCCTTATCAAAAGGTTGTCAATTACGTAGCTTCCGCTGTATATTTTTCTTTTAAATGCGAAATAACTTAAATCAAAGTTTTCATTAGGGTTATGATCTGATAACTTCACTATATTTATAAGTAAAGAATCGTTGATAAATGGATCTATATCCTCAAAAGTCTAAAATTACTCCTTTTCCTCTTAATCAAGGACCTCCAACTAACCCGTATTTGTTTCCGCTGTCATATCTGCACCGCTTGATAATTCGCACCGCACGCTCTAGAGATCTGAATGGAACTCAACTCTTAGCTGGCAACCAGCTCGCTTTACACCTCGCATTTAACGCGGAGCTAATCGTACTCAGGCCAGACGTCAGGTTTCAAGTGATACCCGCCTAATGGACACCAAATCAGCGCACTTCACAAACACGATATCGATAAGGAAAGGAAACCCAACAATGAAACTGAGGGCCGGTACTCGTAAAGCCGAGCCGATAACACTTCCCATGAACGGACAAGCGGGCAAACGGACAAGCAGACAACCGGACGAGTGGGCAAGTGATAGCGTCAGAGGATTGCGATCGCCTCCTGGCGCTTGTAATCCGGATGCGATAGCGATGGAAAGGGAAAGGCCCCTTCAGTCGGCCTTAAATCTTTTGAAGACGTCACCGTTGCTCCCCATGGCGGTCATTGTCCATCAAAGTCATGCTAATCAGCGCCAGGGGCTTAAAGGGGCTTAATCTTATCGCTGGCCCAGAATTTGCGCCGGAACCCCCACTTCGACTCCCATTCGCTTTCACTAGACACAAGAACCAGAACGAGAACCAGAACCTTTCGAGAGTCCGTATGTGTGAAGTCACTCCGCTGATAGTGAAAGTGGTCGAATCAATCAGGGCGCCAGGCACGAGCGGCTTATCGCCAAGAGCTCTCTCTCTCTGCACACCTCTCTATATACTTGTACTTTATTGGACTATATAACGACTTAGAGTACTCTAGACTTAACATATGTTTGCTTCACTGCATGCCTCAACGGCTCTCCTCCTCCTCCTCCTGCAGGCGCAGTATGTCCGCCTTGTTGATAAAGTAATAGCTTGGCTGCCTTCCCTTCAGATCCTTGGCGGTTCGCTTGGCTCCGTTCTGGATCAGAATCCGGCTGACGCTCTCCAGAGCATTGGTGCCCATGGCGTAGTGCAGGACGGTGCGCTCCAGCTAGCGGAGATCGGATGGATAAGAAAGATTAGAAGAATTAAAATGTCCCAAAGGTATCATTGATTTTCTACTACTTACATTATCTGTGACCTTTAACGTCTCGGGGCAGATCTTCACCAGGTGCTGCACCATTTCCTCGGACTCCTTGAGCACCGCTATGTGCAGGGCGGTTCGACCTAACGGAAAAGGTTAGCTGCCATCTAGGAAATGTATAATAAATATAATCCTACCATAGTAGTTCTTGGTCTTGACCAACCACTTGGCATTGGCAACAGCGGTCAGTTCCATTACACGCTCCAAATTGTTGTCCCTGATCATCTGATGCAGTTCCTCGCGGGCCTCCTCCAAGCCTCGCAGACTGCCCAGGAACTCGGAGAGGGCATCGTTCTGTCGGGACTGAACCACATCAATAATGGACTGGCCACTCTCGTCCTCCACGTCCAGGATGTGATCGTAGCCTTGCAGGGCGAGTTGCTCAAAGGGTTCCACGTCGCCTGGGTATGTGAGAACCCAATAGTAGGTGAACCAAAGAGGGAAGAAGGAAGCTAAGCTTACCTATAACGGCCTGGGCTAGGATATAGCGATCGATCTCCGCGGCATTGTTGGGCTGATTGGCCTGTAGCGAGACATCCCTTGCTGTTCGATATAGCTCATCCCGGTAGGTGATATCAATGCCCGACTCCTCGATGAGCGTGTAGAGGGCTCCCCGTCGATGGGATCTGGCGCAGGCAAAGTGCAGCATGCTCTGGCCATGCTCATCCCGCTCCTCCAAGTGCTGCACCGCCAGGGCGCCCTCGGCATCCTCCTCCTCTACCAGGGAGCGAGCGTCCAGTTCGATGAGATCTGCGTTGGTTGGACCAGGACCATTTCTGGTGGTGTTCGATTTGGCCATAGCAAGGGTGGAGGTGGAATTTTTGCTGCTTCCCGAGTGGACCTGGACCTCGGTCATTGGCTTGCGCTCGCCCATGAAGTGCTGGAGGTAGCTTGTCAGGTAGGCAACCGGGTCTCGGGGTCTCTTGTTGGCTATTTCAGTGAGGGCCTTGATCAGAGGATCAGCGAGAGCTACGAGAGTTTCGAGATTAGTTTTGAAGGAGATCTGTACCCAAAAATACTCACAATCAGCCAGGTATTTGCCCTGCTCCGTCTTGAAGATGGGATTGGCCTGAAAGCTCACTGGCTGCGCCTGACCTGCGTGGAAGACAAGCTGCATTAGTCACCCCAGAAGGCGAGGATTACTTGAGGCACACTCAGTGGGTCGAGTCCCAGAAATCTATGTACACAAAGCGAGAGGAGAAGCGTTTCCTTGAGAGGGAGGAGGAGGGGCCGGAAGGTAAGGAGTCAACAAACGAAGATGAGGATGCCGATGCCGGTGGAACTCAAGAGACTTGGCAAATCATATTGAAATCGTGACGAGATCACAGTCCTGGGGACAAGACACTCACACGGACACGGTTACGGATACGGATACGACTAGGTAGGTGTAACTCAAAGCGGCACTTACGATTGCGGATTGAGTTTAAGCGCAGCATGAGCGGAGGAGAATTGAGATGAGGACACAGTTGAGTTTAGTATACAGATATATATATTTGGGGCTTTAAGGGTTTTGAGGCTGAGGTCGTTGCATGTTTCGTATGTACAGGGTGTTGGGCAGAGGCCCGGCTCCTAGTTGCGGTCCACTATGCTGTTCTTCTTGCGCCTGAAGATCTTCACCAGCATGGTGGCAATGTGCTTGGAGTTGGTCAGCGACATGTCCTTCTCCAGCGAAAGGATGTTCGTGACTGCAGTGCAGTAGTCCTGGAACAGCACGTGCTCCACCACGCCCATGCTCTGCATATTTACAAGGCGCACGGTGAGCTTCGAAAGCCGGTTGGTCACCATACTCAATCCCCGGACGGAGCACAGGTGCCGCAGGTTGTCCATCTCCTTCATCAGATTGGGCAGCTTCACGATGGCGGTCATCTTTAGGCCAGTGCCCAAGTAGCTAGGCCTTGACTGCAGATACCCCAGCAGGTAGCTCTCCTTAAAGTGCAGCTGCGTCTCCAGGTAGCTTATCGCCCGGCCCACTCTCGTGTAGGCAGCTCCCATGTCCGCGGGATCTTTGCTGCTGGTGGTGGAGATCACTCTTAAATTTTCCTGACAATTTAGCCAGACGGCCAAGTTGTGAGCCGAATTAACATACACTCCACGGCCATAAGGCCACAATGCTCCGTTGAAGGCCGTGGACTCGGCAGCCTGCACCAGATCCTTGGTGTCCAGCAGGGGTATCATCAGGCCCAGGCTGCTTAGCATCATGGCTACCTCCGAGTCGGCCTCCAGGAGCTCGGTCAAGGTGTAATAGTTTCCCGAGTCCGTTTCTCCTATGGCATCCGCAAAGTTGGTCGTGAATATCTTGCCCATCATAAGGCGCTCCGCCTGCTCCAGCTGGCCAATTGTGAGGTTCAACGGCAGGTCCAGTTGATCCAAGTTCCTCGAGGCCTCCACTAGACAGCGGGTGACCAGCAGGGACTCGTCGTCGAACACAAAAGCCGCCGTGTTGAGTCTTTCGCCATTATCCATGGGGAAGTAAGCCAGTCGGGGCTGGGGTTTAAAGTCAGCATCGATGCTCAAGCAATGCATGTCCTTTAGCAGCGGCACCAGGAACTCCTGGAACACCACAAACACATCGAAGTCTGGTGCTATAATCCCGCAGTTAATGTCCTCCTCCAAATGACGAGCCTTCGACGTCTTCCGCATGGCGGGCCACAGGACATCGAAGAGATTGTGATCGAGTCGGGTCTGGCGACGCTTGATCTTCTCATAGACACCTCGTTTGAGGAATCGGCTCAGGTAGCTGGTCACCGACAGCTGCAGCGAGGACGCACTCAGTGGCTTCCGGTGGGCCAGGGCCGAGGCCGTCGTACCACTCAGCAGCTTGCCCGACTCCGAAATGACGCTGTAGCAACGCTCCAAAGTCCTGGATATTTCGCCATCCTGCAGCTCCCGTCGAGCACTGTGCAGGTCGTCGGGAACTGCATTCCGGAGCAGCGTTTGGTTGGCAATTTTCGATTTGGATTATCAGTTTATGCACACACAACACACAACAGACACAGGCACACCAAAGCGTTGACAAGGACACAGATACGAAACACCGACCCCAAATGACACAGAAACGGATGAGAGGATTCAAGGATGTCTGGTGCTGATGGTGCTTAAGAAAAAGGCGCAGGTGCTCGGCCGGGAAAGTGCAGCTTACGTACCGAATATGTCATCGATATTGCCAATGATTTCATTGAAAAATTCATTGCGATTTCCCTCCATTTTTCTTTTTTTCTTTTTGTTTTTATTATTATTTTCTTTCTCTCCGGACAACAAATCGCGTATACGCAGTGCTGGACTTGAAGCCGTCGTATCACGTATACGCCGAGTAGAACGTGTGCTGCACTGTGCGACCGAAAATCGATGACTGACTGAGTCCTAGTAGCCCTCGGCGGAACGGAGCGGAGTTTTTTAGCCCTACAGCGACCGAGCTCCCCCCGGACCACGCCCCCCCTTCCGGTTGTGTTTGACTTGGCAAACAAATGTACTTAATTATTTCGGTTTACCTTCGGCACGCGTGTGTGGGTTCGTCGTTGTCGTGTGTGGTGGCCAGCGAAAGCGAGTGTGAAAACAAAAACGCCACTAAAGCTTGGATCGGGGGTCCCGAATGGAGGGTTGGATGGGTGACCGATGGAGGGATGGTTGGTTGAATGGATGGATGGATGAATGTATGGATGGATGGATGGGCGAAGCGGTCAAGCTGGAACAGCTGCAGGTGGCCTCACGCCCCTTACCCTGGTCGTTGAGCAACTGGTTCTCCAGTTCCTCGGCCCCGAAAATGTTGAGCAGCTCGGTGTAGTTGAGTATGTTTTTCGCCTTGTCCCTGTCCAGGTAAAACTCGGCCGAGTGGCCCAGCTGCGTGTGTTTGGTTATTGAATTTTAAATATATCTTGTTATTTTTATTCATTTCTGGCTAATCACAAATTTATGGCCTATCGATTCCCATCAGCCGCTGCAATAGACATTTGAAAGTCAAGACTGCTGGCAGCGGCTAGCGGATCCTTGGCCCACAATGGAGGGCGGGTTTGGGCTTAGTGAGTAATGTAAAAACAATTTTCGTTTTGTCATTTAAAATGCTGAAACAGCTGGCTAATTTCCCATAGCTATTTGAAGAGGGGGAAGCTTCTATTCAGGAATGGATGCCTTCTTTTTTTTGTTTTACGGGAATCACATTATTCTGGTACTATTAATTGGTTTAAATTGGGAAATTTAGAAAATGGATAATTGCAGGCACTCAGAGAAAAAGTACATTTAAATGTATAATAAAGAAAGGAATGGAATTTAGTTTCAAAAATATTATTATATTAAAATTAAATTACTAATATTTGCTGCTTCAAATATATAAATACTTGAAAACTTTAAAATATTAAGTAAATCCCCATTTTGCATGTTTTACGCTATTCGAAGAGATTTAAGTTATTTATTTATTATTATTATTGCTAAATTGGCAATAGTTTCAACGCACTAAGCTCTAGTTCAATCGTCCCTGTGAATATCTCAAGCTCCCTTCTAATTTTTTGTACCTGCTGGTAATTGCTTGCCCTGGCACTCCACTTACCTTGTCCATCGATTTGGGATTGGCACCCAACTGCAGGAGCATGTGGTAGAAGTGACCGTTGTCCTTAATTGTGGCTGCGTAATGAAGCGGCGTGCGTCCGTCATTATCCGTAATCGTCATGGTCTCCGGGAAACGGGAGGCCAAGTACCGAACGATGTCTGGCGGAAAGGCAATCATATATAAATATATAAATATAGAAATATAGAGCCGGTGATGGCAACACCTACCCGTGTGGCCAAAGAGGACGGCCACGTGCAGGGCCGTGGATCCGTTGGGCGAAATGTCGTCCTTTGCAATGGCAAACTTCCGGCGATCCAGAGCCTGCTGCAGTGCCAGCAGGCCGCCGTCACGTGCCGCGTCGTGCACGCGATGGATTTTCTCCTGTCGAACGTCGAACGGGAAATGTATGTATGATGCATGCCATAATTAGTGGGCTCTTCCCTCCTAACTTCCTTCCTGGCTTGTGGTTCACTTACCATATAGCTGGGCACGTTGTTGAGAAAGGCCTGTATTTCCGGCTCCGGCGACTTTAGGCCCATCAGGCGTCCTCCGTCGCCGTTCAGCACGATCTCGGCCAATTGTTCCAGGTCGCCGGACTCAACGATCCCCTGAATGCGCGTGTCCTGCGGAAGATAGGAGAGCAACATCTCGGATGAGACGACGGGATGTGGACACACACAGCCGTGACTCTTGAGTGCATCATAGAAAGCGTTAAGGGTGATTTCCTTGGGGTTTTTTTGGTTTATTGTCATCATAGAACTGAATGGTTTGCATTAATGGGTGTGTTTAGTCTGGTGCGAAAATCAAAATCAAGCCCGGTGAGCAACAGCAACAGAGGGAGAGCGAGAGACAGACAGGGTGATGTGACAGATAGAAAAGGGATAGCATTGTATACTTCATCAACTGCAGTTTGAGACTGAACTGTAAAATCCTCGGGTGCTCCCTGCACGAAGCCCTCGATGGCCATGGCTGATGTCAGGGACCCACTGCCGTCCTCCTCCTGCGGCTCAGCTGCTCCACCCTCCGCCGGCGGTTTGCCCTCCTTGCTGTCCGAAGCTATTACATCCTGTATGGATTTATTGCAACGCTTAACAATTATGGCTTTAATGATGAGACAGTGCTCCGGACACATGGCTACAAGGTGCAGAGTCACATAGATACAGGAAATAGGATAAGTAGGATTACTTTTTACAGAGTACTATATATGTAAGTAGGTGCAGCTACAGGTGACAATGCCAGTTCTGCTGTTACGGGGCACTAGAAAAATTAACCACTTAATTTAATGGAAAAATAGCCATTCATTTGCTTTAATTGTTGGGTCTGTCAAGGACTCTATGCAATCAACTTGTTTGATGGCCCACGTGGCGTGTGAGCGATATTACGCATACGCCAGGCTTCATTGAAAACTGCAGCTGGAAATAGTTGGTGCAACTGCCATAAAAAAGAACACCGCCCACCAGGCACTGCACTTGATTATCCCTAACAAATCGCTCGAGGGACTGCAGCACAGTCCGCCTACTTCATATATGTATATATATGGATAAATGGAGCTGTAGTATATATCAAATATCACATATCTAATGCCTGCAACTGTTTGCTGACGTTTGCATGTTCAGTTCCCATTCGCATCCACCGACAACTGGATGCCGCCACTGACAGTTGAGGACCGAGCTCCGAACCCGACTCGACCTCAGGCTCCGTCGCCGTCGCCATCGCTGTCTCTGTCCCAGTTGGAAATGTCAGAGACCAGAGGGAAAGTGAAAATATATACATATGCCGGTCGGAGTGCATTATTATAAAGCCTATCTGCGGGTAAACAGCTGCTGATTTTAGCCAATCGATAAACACAAATTGGGGGCAGAAGGCAGACCTGGCATTGGTTCGATCAAAAACGGCAATAATAATAGCACAAACACACACAGAGGACTGAAACTGAAAGGGAAAAGGATACGGATACGGATACGGAAACGGATGCGGATATGGATATGGATAAGAAAACACACGGATTCCGGGGTGCAATAGAATGAAAAACGATAAGCAAGAGAGAGAGAGAGAGACACAGGTTGCACAGGTTTTGCATTCCATTTTTTAATTGGTTACTATAATTGCTACGGCTATATAGATATTGTTAGAGAGCAGAACATGTAACACACTTGCTTTACAAAATATAAATCTATATATATGTATATATACGCAGGATTTCACTAGTTCGCTATCTAAGCGGGCTTTTTGCTTGAAGTTGAAGTTGATTGCTAAAGTTTCGCTGCGGCTGAAGTTAGTTGCTCTTAGTTGCTGTGGCTCTTGCAGTGTTTAAACAAATTGATATGAATGGAATTTTTGGGTGCCTGCGGCTGCAGCTGATTGACATTGAGATTATATATATATATATATATATATATATATATATAGGTTTTGCGTTTGGTTTTGAAGGTTTTTCGTTTAATTAGTTTCTCATGTTACAGGTTCACATTGACGAGGGGATAAAATGGGATTGAGCGTACGGCACATACAAAACGTGAACAAACTACAAAACACGGCTCGAGGACACTTAGAGCACGCCCATTTGTACCTCATCGTCGTCATCGTTCTCGTTATCGTTCTCATTCTCTTTATCGTCCTCGTTTTGGGTCTCCACATCATTACGTTCGAAAGCCACATCCTCTGGTTCCTCGGATTCCTCTGGTTCCTCTTCCTGATCCCCTGCGGGCTTCTCCTGAGCAGCCTCTTCTAGCTCCTCTTCCGGTTCCAGTTCCACTTCAGTCTTTTTGTTTCCTTCTA
>JAEIHY010019659.1:0-35511 GCA_018904565.1 Drosophila tsacasi
GGGGCTTATGAGCGGCGGGGTTAAAGCCACGTTAACAAGAGAGCTGAGTTTCTGCAGTTCGGTGCCGTAAATGTCAAGTGTAATGTCACAATCAGCAGCAATCAAATAGGCAAACACACACGCACTAGCGCACGCATGCATACAGTGTGTGTATGCAGCTTGCACAGGAAATGGAAGTCCTGGCGAAAATTCTCGCTCATAGAAGCCTTCGTTCCACACTTGTAACTCTCAAACCTGGCTGTAAATATATGCAAATCGTTCAGCAAACAAATATTTTAATTAAAGCCAAAACTCGATAAGCGGCAAGGTTTGCAAGTGCAAAGGAATTTCGATATGGTTTAAATATAAACTCAAAAGTTTGTAAATTTAAATATATTATGAAAATGATATATTTTCCTTAATCTAAGAAATATAAAACCACGATTTATCCCTGACCCTTGAAAAGAATTTAGTTTTTGCGACTTTGCCCTTAGAATTCGCGCCAAAAAAAGTCTCACTCATTATGTGAATTTTTCAGGCATTTCCTTTGGCACATTTTCATTTTCTATTTTTTTTTTTTGTTTCCCTTGATGCAAAACTTTTTCGTAAAAATCATAGTGAGCGCGGGTCAAACAAAAAAGGGAAAATACACGAACCGAAAAAAATAAAAGAAAAATAGAAAGGCAGCTGCCCGCGCAGCTGGCCAATCTTCTCTGCTGGGGTCAACCTCAAGTCTTGGCTCTCAAGTTTCCCTGATGGTCGGAGAAGAGATGGTTTGTTTGGACCGAGAAGGGTGGCCAAGTGCCACGGTGCTAGGGGCCAAAGTGTTATTAGTTTTTGCGGTGCATGCTCATAAAATGTTGTTCTTTTTCGAGTGGCCACAGCGCGAAGTTTGGAACGTTCTTCTTGTTTAATTCTGTTTTTTTATATTTGTTTTTCCGTTCTTGGAAAAGAGGAAATAATTAAAAATTTGAAATGGCTGCAAGGCTTTTGGTTAGGAAGTTTGAAAGAGCTGCTGGAAGTAGTTGAGCGGATATCTGGCTTGGTCATGTCGGAAATAATATGAATAGCTGGTTGAGAGTCCAAAGTCATATCCACAAGCTTAAGTAATAAAGTATAGCCATTAGGTAGTTATTCCTATTTAATATATTCTCTTTTGCTTTTATTAAATAAAGACATTAGCTTCTATTAATCTACTCGGGGCTTCCATCTTGATTGATTGCCCATCATTAATCTTCCGTTGCTTTTCTGACATTTCAGAATGGATACGCAAGGTACAGAGAGCTACAATTGGAATGTGAATGTATTGTTATTTTTTAATATTTAATTTAATAAGTTACGGAAGAAGCTAAGGTGCACATATTTTTTGTTTTGTAAACGTAATTTGAAATTAACATTTTATGTTCACTTATCAAAAAGAGCTAGGTATAAAGTGAAATAATTTTCAATAAAATTCAACCCTACTTGCGTTTAAGTTCCCCTTATTTTTCTCCCCTATCGACAATATTTTCGCAGTTCATTTTAAGCTGTTTATGTTTGTTTTTTCTCATTACTGGGAACTTGTTTCCCCCAAATGTTAAAAACGGAGCAATTGTTAGGGTAAAAGATGCCAGTTGAGCAAAGTAACATAGTATTACAGATTTAATACATTTACCACAATATATATATAAATAATATATAATAATAATATATAAAATATAAAAATTTATACATGCGCTGCAAAAGATTTAATAAATCAAGTGATCATCACATTACCAGAGCCCTTTTACAACCAAAATAGGCGACTTTGCCAGTGCTTGTGTATCAAGGATATGCATGTCCATGTCATAGCCAATTGCCTTCGTCCTTTAGCTGACTGCTGCAGTTGGACAAATGCTGAGAGTCAGCCGAGCGGAACTATGTGGCCAGACTTGGGCCCAAAGTAGCCAGCCTCCCCTCCTAGTCCCTCCCACTCCCTTGTACCACTCAGGGCACTTTCAGAACAGTGTTCCCCATGTGTGTGTGTGTGTGCGTTTGCGAATACATATATGGACATAAGTGTCAAAAGCCTTTGTGGCAACAGTGAATGGCGTCAGATTTTGACAATTGCTTCTTACTTTTACTATATGCTTTCCTCCCAAGTGGTTTGCTAAAAAGTGTTGAGCTCGTTCACATTTGCAGTAATTAACCAACGCCCATGTGGCAGGCTCCTTACATTTACAAGTAGGAAAAACCAGGCAATGGAATTTAAAAGATTGCGTTTCTGCTTCCCTTGCAGCTACAATTTTCCTCCAATTGTTAGGGTCCCTGCTTCATAATTCTAACTTTTAGAGATCAAAGGTTTATTTCAGGCCTTGTAATATAATTAATATATATAATAATATTTTAACATATATTCTCGATAAAAATACTGTTCGTTTGTTAAAAAAATTGATATTTCCCTCAGACAGCCCAAAAAGTAAGCTATGTTTTGCGAGTTAAGTACCGGGTATTTGTATAGTCGAGGCACTCGACTGTGCCTTTCCAAACTTGTTTTGCTTGGCTTCTGTTTGGCTCTCTGTTGGCACTTTGGGGGCTTTGCCACGCCCCCTAAGGAGCCGCCTGAGCGACTCGGCTGTGGCATTTGTCCAACGTCAACTTCAACTTCAACGCCAAAGCAAAAGCTGATGCTGATGCTGAAGCTTCAGTTGAAGCTGAAGTTTTATTGTTATTTCCCCCAAGTGCGTGCAGGAGGGCTTTATATTGGCCATAAAATATGTCATATGAAAAATGTCACCCACACGGGAGTGGGAGTGGATGTAAGGAATGCCTGGACCCTCGCTTTTATGACCGCAGCATCCGAATCCAGCACCCTTTATAGTGCACTCTCCACCCGCCTCGACATTTTACAGTTCAATCAACCTTTCAATGCCCCGCTTTTGTGTGCAAATTGTTTACAAATGCAACAGCAATTATGCAATCATTTGTGGCTGGCAAATGAAAAGAGATTTACATGCCCGGACCGCCCCAAAACCAAAAAAAAAAGAAAGGGGGAAAACGGCAAATCGATGGTGCAATAGAGCAAATATATATTGAACTGTGTGTGCGTGAAGAGGGATCCCGAATGTTCCAATGGCCCAGGTTCAGCCGGCCAACGCCCAAGCCTCGTCCTCGTCCTGGTCCTGTTTCCCCTGTCTGATTGTATGCAATTGTGTTCTGCGTATGAATGACCAGAGACCACATTGCGAATGAGTGCTCCTGACTCGGCCTCTCTGTGTCACCCCCTCTCATGGTGGCGGCCCTTGTTCCTTCCCTCAACAGCACCGCAAAACTCATACACATACACACCCACTCCATAACCAAATGCATGTGCTTATTTGTATGTATTATATTAGCCAACATAATGGCCGCAACAGCAGCAATACACAGCTGTAATGGCAATAGCAAAATGACACCGAAAGATCTGGGAAACAAGCACTTTATGGTATATTGCCTAGATAAAAGGGTTTATAAAAATTTCGAACTGAACTTAAAATAAAAAGTATAGAAATTAACTTAAATATTAAATAACCAGTGCTTATTTCATATTTGTATTTATTTTGCATAAGAATATGTTGTTACTTTTTCGCTCTGTGCAGCAACAACAGCGGCTTTGCTGGCTGGTCATAACGCCGGCTCCACAACGGGTCAGGCCGCTTCCGTTTCCGGTGCCTGGTGCCGGTTGGCTCTGGCCATCGGCGAAGGAGGAGGCCGGTTGGAGGATAAGGTTGGTTGGCGGATGGTGCTCCCATGCTTGGTGGAGGTACTGGCTGCTCTTACTGCAATCCAATTTTCGTTGCTGCTATGTTTTTGACACTTACAAAGTGGTTACGGCTTTTGCTTTGGCATTTCTCACTTCAGCAACCGCACAAGCAGCGCACCAAACATAACACACACACACAGCAACCAGGGCTCCGGCACCAAAAACACAAACAAACAATGTCGAGCGGGCCGAGCAATTTACCAAATGTGTGTCAAAATCCTCCCTCTAGCGCCCGTGCCTCCACTCAGCCAGCCGCCACCCGGCTCTCATTGACGAGGTCAGTTCTTAACATGTTATTGGATTGCCATTATCAGACGAGCAGGAGGAGGGCCTCATTTCAATTAATTTGGTTATGCCCAAGCCGTGATTGATTTATCTTGGCCAAGAAAAGGAAAGAAAGAAAGAAAGACTCCGCTGGAAGCTCCAGCAAAAAATAGCTTACAACTCTGGACTGAAAGCGGAAATTTTTTGTAGGCAATAAACCAATTTAATTAAAAACTTTCGAATGGATATATTTTAAACGTTTAAATATATATTTCGACATTTTATAAAGATAAGACAATAAAATAAAAATGAATTTTTTATATTAATTTAGGCGTTCAGCTGTCTTTCAACTTAACATTATGCCTAATAAACTATATTTTGACAGTTACTGACTAAAGTTTCGCTAAATTAATAACACATAGAGCTTTATGTTTTATGTGTTATTTAATTCACAGAATTAAATAAAACATTCAAATTAAATCGTAAAAAAGAATACAAATGAAGAGAATATTTGTAGTAAAAATGGATTAAAAACCCTTTAAAAGGATAGCTCTGGCACATTCGTCATAAGGTCAACTCCGCATGGGTTTCTTGCTACATTTTGAAATGATAATACTAAATGTTAGCCCGCTCGTACATTTTACAAATGCTGTGCATTAGGGGCATTAATTTTACACACTTATGACACCCGAGCGACTCGTAAAAGCAAACCGCACGCAAAATTACATTGGGCGAAGATGTTTCGCCGGCGAAGAACGAAATGTGGGTGGATGGTGGCCAGGATGGAGTCTGGAGTCAGAGGTGGAGAGACGTCGAGATGGCGAGATGGGGGTTGTTCCCGGCTGTCAAGGCTGCCGGCTAAGCTGTGGCATTTATTAGAGCTGCCACGCGACAGTCGCAGGCTCCGCACAGCCACAACCACAACCGCATAAGCTCATTTCCAATGGCGCTGTCCATGTGACAGCCATGAAAAAGCAACCCGAAGGAACGCAGCCCAACGTCTTATTGTTTTCGAAGCCATATCCCTTAGCCGGAGACAGGATGCGGAGCCAGAAGCTGAGACGGGACCGGAGTCAGATCCCAAGCAGTTGCTAACAAGCCAGCCAAATTGTATTTGCATGCAAGGCGCTACATCCTTCGTCCTGTCAGCTACAAATGTATGCAGATGCCTGCAGAAACCAAACCAACGCACACGACAGCCACGACATTCTAAGTGAATTTTATGTCGAAAAGTTTGAAAAGGGTAGATAGAGGGCTCCTGCTGCTGCTGTTGCTGCCAGGACATCATCCTCCTTTATCCTCCGGCATCTCCTTGGGCCTCGGTAAGCAACAGGTTCTGGGTTTTCCTGCCGAATGTTGCAACATGCCATGGGCCATAAGGACGAGAGAGGACGGCGGCGTCCTGTCTGTGCCCCGTAGCGGCATTTGCATTTTCGGCTTTCCTGGCCTCGTGTTTCGGGAGTTGTGAATTATGTAAATGCTTAAATAATAAGATTCACCCTGGTCCCCATTACCCTGTGACCCCGTGACTGCTTCTGCTCCTCTGCAAGCTCTCTTCCCAATGCGGTGTGGCTTAGGCTAATTGAAATAACAAATTTGATGCAATATAGTCCTAAATAAAGTAGTGGCGATATAACAAATTTATTATAACCAAGAGCTTACATTAGATAAGGGGATAGAATATACATCCTTAAGTTTGCAGAGAAGTGCAATGGATACATTAATATATAGGGAAATATAAGAAGTTAAACTATACTGAACGGAATAAGGATTTGTGTGAAATATACATAGCTTAATTCCAACAATATAATTTTCCTGACAACATTGTTTTAAAAGCATCATTGTAATTAACAGAAGAAGCAATCACAGGACTCATAAAGATAACAGCCATTTAATGTTATGAAGCTAAGCTAGAAACTGCCATTAAAGGCTCTGGAAAGCACTGATTTTGTGGTTCGGAATCTCACAATCCCCACATCCACCACATTGCCGCATTTCGACACCCCAGACCCGGAAGCAGACCAAGTGGAGTCCCTGGTCCGGACCTCCAACAGCTGCCACATAACAAGTTGCGCTAATTAGAAATATTCCGCGCCATAAACAACATTCGTTGGCCATATCGCTGAAGCATGGTCCCTTGGCATGTTCCAGTTTTTATTAAATTACGCGTACGCGCTGCGCTGCGTTGCGACAGGAATTTCTTTTGGCCCGTCGACTAATGAAACGTAATAAAATATGAAACAGTCTGGGATCAAAATCGGTAATGGCTTCAAAGGTTTTTCCTTTCAGGCAAAAACTCTGTAGACAAATATTAATGAGGGGTGCACTTTAAATATTTTGCTAATTTTATTAAATGCGTAACAGCAGTCCGCATTTTTTGATATTACTTTCCAGGCCTAAATGGTTTTATAAAGGCAAAGTTTAAGCTTAGCTTTATATATTATTTAATTGATATTTTAAATATATAATTCCAGAACATGAGAAAATGAAGAGAACAAACCCTTGAGCTAATAAACATAACAATCTAGCTGGATTTCTTAGTCTCCACAGATTTGTGCTTCAGAATGCCTCAGCTCAACTTTTCCCAGTTTAAAATTCATATATGCAGCCACGTTGATCGGAAAAGCAGCCCGGCTTTGGAGTAGTAATCGTAAGCAGTCCTCCATGGAAATGACTGGCTAAAGACCCCAAAAGAAGCGCCCAAAACAACACCCACTTTCGGGTATTTTGTGGGTTGTGTGAGAATGAGGAAGTTTCTCGGTTTTCTTGGTACGCATGTTGCATATTTAATGGATTTTGACAGCCTAATCCATTGCTCGGTGGCCCGGTGGCTGTCTGGGCTCGTCGGCTGGGTTATGCCCGGAATTTCAAGCATAATTTGCCGCATATTTCTGGCTACTGTATTATTTAACTATTAACGTTCAATTGCCGCTAAGATTTATCGCCAAGCTTACGGTCTCCGCATTTTTTCATATCACCCGACACTTCTCAGGGTGCCAAGTGAGAGCGTATCCGTATCCGAAGCCACCTCCATCTCCGGCTCCGCCTCCGCATCCGTCTTAGTCTGAGCTGCACGAACAAAAAGGTAATTCAATATCTTAATATCCGCATAGATCAAGTGCAGGTACGTGCAGGTTTGCACAGTTTGACTTGGGCGCCGTTTAACGTGGCATGCCTCATTTCCAGGGCTTCTTCCTTGAATTCCGGCTGGCTTAAGGGACTTGCTTGGGCGGAAAGGGGAAAATTGTAAGAAAAGCACCTTTTTTTCTATATCTACATATATCTATAATGCTGGTTTTGTTGAATACGTTGCCTTTAGGCAACTGGGAATTGTATTTCCCAAGACTCGGGGCTGTGAATTCTAAATAAGAACTTTACCAAAATATTTAAAAACTTTGGAGGAAAAGCCCGATTTCTTGCTAAGATGTAATATTAGTGTAAATTTAGATATAAATTTCAGTTGGTGAATACTGCTTTAATTATTTGTGAAACGAGACTCTTTACCTTTTAAACTATTTACCTGAATAAATATATATTCATCTAAAATATATCATATATGTAGATAACAGCTTGTTAACCTAATATATTTTCTGTGTAACCTCTCTTTGTTAGTCAGCCAGTTGATTGCTCCGCGTTGATTTGCGCAATAGAATTGCCGGGAAAGTGTTTTTCCCTTCTGGCAAACCAAAATGCTTGTGCGGTTATTATTATACATTTACGAAAATTTCCTTTTTATTTTTGTTTTTGTCTTTTTGTACTTTGTTTCGACCGAAAATCTCGTCGAAAGTTTCGCAATAAAACTAAAAGTTCCAACGTTTATTGTCGCCAACTTGAAACTTTAAACAATGAGCACAGTTCATGAGCCACAATTTTTGTGAGCTGGTGCAGCAGGCAGCCAGGATTGAGTTTTGCGGCAAATGGTTGCTGGCATCGGCCAGGACCGGCAGGATAATTAAAAGCCAACCCCGAGTGTGGGCCCAAAAACTTTTGGTAATTCTAGTTTTTAATACCTTTTTTATTTAATTTTTTTCTATGCTGTACGAAGGGATCAATTAATGGGTAGAGGAAGATAAGCCGCAGCGGAACAAAAAATGCCTTTTATTGTTAGCCTTAGCCGGCCATTATGAACTTGTATAAATTATGCAGAAATTATGAAATATTAAAAATGTCATCCGAGGGGGCTAAGGTAGCGGAGGCTTGGCTTTATATTTTATTTAACGCGACAAAAATATTGCTGTCGCTGACGTTTTTATTGACCCATATGCTGGTCGTTGTGGGAGTCGCTGGGATTTAACAAAAGGTATTAACAAAATGCCAACTAAAATTGCTATTTGCGGCAGCCATGTCGTTAGAGTCGCACACAAACACGAATCCCTATATATATCGTTTTAATTTTTCTGCTTCCTTTTTACCCAGGAAATACAAAATAAAATTTATTTATTTAATTTGCTGTTTGGCGGAGCTGCGTTTTGTGCAAACAAATGCGCGAACAATTCATTTAAAATGTAACGTGCACACACATTCAGATTGTAAGCGAACTCATATAACTGAGTGTATTTGCATAAAAAAGGGAAATATATATGTATATATATATATATATATATATATGTAGAAAGAGAGTTGTGTACCCGCACACTCACGTGCATATATTGCAATCGTGTTATTTGCATTTAAAATTGCCAGGCAACGGAAAGCCAACTTTTTATAGGCTTTTTGCCGTATTTTGTTCTGCTCGTGGTTTATGACTGTCTTTTTTTAACTGCATTTTGAAATGTTTTTTTATCGTTTGCTTTGTTTTATTTTAATTGAATGACATAGAAGATTTGGCATATAGTTGGGTAGCTATAAATAAAATAAATAATTAAACGAATATGAAAATAAATACCAAAGGAGCTACAAATTTAATTAGAATTTTAAGCGCAAAAAAGCTTATAAACTAAATATGGCAGCATACCATTAATGTTGTTAGATTTTCCACTGGCCTGCAAAATATATTTATAATAGAATTAACAAATTAAAGTGGTGGTTTTTAACCATAATTATAAAAATAAATTATAATTTATGATCCGCAATGTAAGTAACATTTAATCACAATCGTTAAAAAAACGGATAAATAATGAATAAATGCCCGTCTTCTATTCCCTGTAGCTCCAAAGACTTAAATTATCAATCCCATTCGTTTCCTGGCTTTCGTTAGCAAATTTATGAATATTATAGGCTAATCAATTTATATTATCCCCCAAAACACCGAGATTGTGTTATCTTTTCGAGTCCATGCCAAGCAAAAACTAATAACATCCGTTTTGTGGTTTGTTCGTTCGGATTTCAATTCTGATGCCTCAGCGGCGATTTCAAAGCGACTGTCAATTACACACAATTAAGCCGGATTTCTATGTATTTGGATTTCCATTTCCGTTGCGTGCTCCGATATTAAACGTCAGCCGCAAATCCACAAACAAAATCGACCGATCTAAAAACGGAGTCCGGCTGTTCGTTGGTATTTGCCGGATTTTCTGTTTGTACATAAACGGAGAACGGAAATTGATTTCGTTTTTGTATATATATGGTATGTATATTATTTGTTGTTATGGAAAACCAAACTTTGTTTAGGTAACATTCTCGATTTGCACGCCCGCATTGCAAGGGTCAGCGAACTCGGGTCAATTCAATAAGCATATTACAATAATAAGGCCACAATGATGATGACCAATCCCAAATGCACATAAAAGATGTTGACAGAGGGTACGAGGAATGCGGGCTGAGTGAATGGAAAAACTTTCTGATATATTTCGCAAACAATATTGCCGAAGGCAAATTGGGATTCGGCGAAGGACGAAGGAAGTGCAAACAGCAGCGAGAAGGAGATGGACACTCGGCATCTGGGAGTCGGTATCATATGGAAACCCGGCGGGACTGCCCATAACATAAGCTCCACGACCAACTCTCAAGGCTGTCCACAAAAAAGAACACAAAATAATAAGAGAAAAAAAATACCGCAGGGTAAAAGTAAAACAATCATAAGCAGCAAAACTTTTCCATATTTCGCCAGTTCTATCCGCTCTCTATCTGCTCTTGTTTTGTGGAACTTTGCCGGGGTTTTGTAGCATACATTAGAGCGTGTTGAAGCGCATTGAATTGTGTATTGGGAATTGTTTACAATGCTGCAAAAGTTTTTACGTTCGCTTAGCCAAAGGCAAAGCGACTCTGCTCCACTCAACTTGCCTTGCCTCGACTCGAAAGTTTCTTAAGCAATTGCCAGGGACGCAGGACGAAGGACAAAGGGCGGTAAAGGATGGGCGGAGAGCAGGTTTTGGCATTTATTAGATGCACAGCCCCCGAGCGATCCGAGTGTCCTGGTTCCTGCATCCCTTCGCTCTGGGCCAAGACATAACTTTTCAGCCACAGCATTTCGCTTTGCGGTTGTCACCGAAGGACTCTGGGCCCCGGGTTTTAGTTCTCCGTTTAATTTATTTAAAATACTTTTTGCTGACTGCAGCTCTGTGGAAAGTTCCCAGTGCAACAAGTTGTAACAAACAGGACAAAAGGCGTCCTTGTTCAATGGGCAAAGGGACCTAAAAGCCGCATAACTTTGCAAAATCCAACTGAACTTGTTCAGTACTTGCACAAATTATGCAAATTCCTTTAATTATCTACATGTTTCGCCCTTCATCGGGTCAGGGTGCTTATCAATGAAACAAATTAGAGCATGTTTGTACACAAGAATGGAATTACACTAAGCATCATTCAAGTTAGAGCTGAAAATGTTTTTAAAACAAATTTTATAAAACTTATCTATCTTTCCAGTGTTATTTCTGACTTTATCAGTTCAAACTTCAAACTCCCTAATTTTGTGTCATTTTATTTCAGACAAAAGTCAATTTCGCCTTGACTTTCAGCTAATATCCTGTCGGCGAAACTATAATCGAGATAGACCATCACCGAGTGCTGTTTGGATTTGTAATTGCTTTGGCTGCGGGCCACGTTCTGTTAATTATATCCGAATGGCTTTTTTGGCAGCTCCGGCAATTATTTTGATTGCATCCAACCGGTCAGCGCAGACCGGGAGATTGTTGTTTTTATTTGAGAGCCATGTTAATGCCGGTTCTGTTGAAAACTTTCCCGTCGTATGCGCAATATGGCTTTTTATGGCTATTAATTAGAAATACAATTTCCCCCGGGGGCTATGTGCTTATGTGTGTGCTTCGAAGAGGGGAGAAAGACGAGTCAAACCGGATGCAGGATGCCCCAGGGCTTTTCTTGACACCTGAAAAACAACAACAGGATCTCGGCTTTTGGTCTCGGACTGCGTCTCAGTTACATCCGCCCGAAGGACAAACGATGCGTAAGCTCTGCCTCCGATGCTGACTGATGAGATTAATTAAGCAAGGCAAACAAAAGGATTTTAGTTTCATGCAGATACTCCTGACACAACCACACGCATATATGTAGATGGACTACCTTCAATGGTGGTGGTGTTGTTGTTATTGCTGTTATCCTTGTTGGATTGACAGGCAGCATTGCGTATGCCTGTTGGCATTTTTATTGACAAGGACACATTAATTACTCAATGACATTGTAATCAAATATAAGCATTGCCTGAAAGCATTTGCTAGTTCTTGCTCATCCTGCTGTTGTTGTTGTTGTTTGCCATTATCCTTGTTCCTGCTGCTGTGTGCGTGTGTGTCAAAGTTCACCGTGGGTTCCGTAAATCTTTCCCCGATGTCAATATTGCGCATACGCCACCGACATCGCCACCATGCACGAGTGTTTATTTAAGTTACACTGAGCCTGGACACGCCCTTAAATATACTATATATCCCCGTGTGTGGGCTTGTGTGCGTTTCTCCGGGTCCTGTGTTTTATTAATTACGTAATTATGTAGCAAATTAAATGCATGTACCAGCGCCATGGGAAAGGGAGCCGGGTGGCTGGTAGCTACTTAAACCGTTTGCTTGCATGTCGATGGCACTAAGTGGGTTAACTTGTGCCCGAGCATGCCTTATATATGGTGGAACGCATCTCCTGACACACATCCGCAAAGGATTGCCGCTTGCAAAGAGAGTGCTTCGTGTTTACTTGGTCCGCAGCCTGGAGTTCATCCTCAGGTACAAAGGGAAAAACTAGTTTTGAAACCGAGCCATGAATGGGATACTTCAAAATCAGGATAAGAGGCTGGCAAACAAGCTAAAAGAAAATGAATATGATGGATAAACATGTCTTGCCAATGTTTAGATTTAATTGGATGGTTTTAATTAATTAAGTGACTTGCATTAAGCAGTCTCACATTAAGCTGTCACCTTTAAAGAAGGGATGTTCAGGCCTACCTAGCTCTAATTCCATACATTTTATAATACAAAACTTAATCGCTAAAGAAATCTCAAAAAGACATATTTTTCCAAAACCAATTTAGAGGAAAAGCTCTCTCTCCCAGATTTAAAATCACAAAAAATCAGACTTTTGTTTAGAGCCAAAAAAAAAAGATAAACAACCGGCAGGGCCACAAATCTTTCGCCAGACTCCTCACACACAGTACCCAAAGAAATCTGAGTAATTACAGATCCGACACTCAAAGTTTATCCAGTCCCGCACCTGCGATGGCAAGGACATTTCAACTCCATCCAACAGCCATAAAAAAGTTTCGCTTAACGTTTTCCGTGGCGCACTGAGAGTGTGTGTGTTGGTGCGAGTGTGGGCTGCAACATTTGTCTCATTTTCCCCTGTCGTTGTCAAGAGTCTCCGGTGCTCGTCCTCGTCCTGGTCCGGGTCCTGCTGCTGCTTCTGCTTCTGGTCTCACATTACACCACGGCACGCATTTAAAATCCAAATTAAATATTTCCGCATGAAACTCAAATCTTACAACTGATTAAATAACCCAGGACCGGAAGAGAGGGAAAGAGAGACGGAGGAAAGAGCGAGAGGAGAGGGAGATGGCAGAAGTATCCTGGCGCAAGACCAGGGCATTCTTGGTGCTGAAATGCTGCGGGGCAAGTCAAAAAGGCAGCGAAGGCGGCAAGGACTTAAATTGCGACAAATATGTGAGTATGCAGTGCACTGAGATAAATGTTTGGAATAATAAAAGGGAATATTCAGTACTTCTCCATTACAATACTAAATATTTTCAGGAGAAATAGTTTTCAGAATTAGTAATCTTTGAGAAATAAGTTCCAAGCCTATAACTGAAGTTGTATCACCAGTTTTTGGGTTTCCAGATTTATCTACTTATTATCTCGAGCATACAAAAATACCTAAAAATAATGCCTTGGTTTCAAAAAGAAAACTGTATCCCAACATTAAAAAGAGCATCCTTGGTGGAGCGCAGCCTCGAATTGCGCCGCCAAAGCGGCGAGGCGGCTTATTATTTAAAATGGAGCTGCATCTACCTGGTGCTGCTGATAGTCCTCAGCACCGACATAATGTTGATGAACCGATCCTACCGCCCCAAGCCCAGGACCCGGTACAGGCTGGTGTTCTTTGGATCCCTCTTCGTAGTCATCAGCTTCCTGGCCTGTTTCCTCAAGTATTTGCATCTTGTTTTCAAAAGTGAGCCAGGCGTGGGAACAGAAGCCCAGAAACGGCTATTGGATGGCTTGAATGCCAGCGGGGTGGATACGATTTTGGATCTACCGAATATAGAGCCATTGAGATGCAAGGAGACTCGCCCTCTTGTTATCAAATATACATCGCCCCTAAAAAGGCCTTCTGCTTTAAAATATTCTCTGTCAAAGCCGAAGGTCCCCCAGGTTCTAAGAGCTGAAAGTCGAACCGCTTGTCCCGAAGACTACCTCACCGATCCTTCTCAGCTTCCAGCTCTCATCAAGCGGGCCAAGGGGGAACGCGAGCTCTTGGAAGGGAGCAGTGGAGAATCCAAGTTCAAGAGTTCCTGCAAAGAGATGAGCCATCGGCTGAGGAACACCGTCTACAAGTTGTCACCGGCGCCGGTAAGCAACAGACCCATAACCTACGAGGAGTTTGGTACCGCACACACCCAAAAGGCCAGCACCGATCCATCTCGATTCTCCTCCCTACAAATGATGCAATATGTTGCCAACTTGAGATCTTGGATTCAAACCACCATATTGAAGCGTCTGGTCACGGAGATGGACTTTGTAAACAACGTAATGCGGCAGCATGGCTTCGTCAACTTCGAGATCGGGACTGTGAGTTTGGATACCCTACGCAGGACTGTGGAGGGCCAGAGGATTATGTTGCCCTCGCTGCTCATTGTGTTGGAGTTCCTGAACCTCGCCGGAGACCAGCTGTATTTGGTTCAGCGTATCCGGGAGCTGGACAAATCCTTACCCGATTCATGGAACTCGGGCGTACGTGTGCCCACCGATGCAGCTATATTATTCCACTTATTCTGCGTTTACCTAGACGGCCAGTTGATGCCATCTCTAGGATACGGCCCGCACTTCTCCTCTCGCTATGTTGTCCAGGCCAACCCAAAACACTCTAAAAAGGATATGATCAAAGCTGTAAACAACTGTGCAAACTTTGCCTTTTTGGTAACCAATGACGAGGATCTTAGAAGGCCACGATTTGATTATATCTGCGGCGCGGAACTGCACAGGTGCGCCGACCAGAGAGGCAGCCCAATTCAAGTGATCATTGCTTTCCTTATGCACATGCGTGGGCACCAGGACTCGACTCTGGAGGGGGTCAGCATGGGCAAGAGTGGCATCAACATCATGTGGGTAATAGGAGAATCGTAGGAGTTTTTTGATTGATTATTTGTTAATTATCATTGTTGTTGTATCTTATATCTTTAATGTGTTAAAATTTAAAGTGAAATATTTGCATAAATGTGTAATTTGTTTGCCCCTCTAAAGAGTTCTCAGATATTCTGACTTTACAAGAATTAAAGTTTGAAATTACTCCTTAAAATATTTTTGGAATTAATTTCAAATAAAGATTTTCCTTTCTGTGTTGGAGAGTTAAATGTGTTTGTATAATTGGCAAGCCAGCAGACATACGTTTGCGGGATGTTTGCATATCCCTCTTCCCTCTTTATCCCTCTTTTTAGCCAACTTCTCTTTCTGTCACTGTTATGTGTTCCGAATTTTTAGCATTTAACAAAACTCAGCTCTGGCTTCGTTGTCCTGTGGTAATTGTTTTGTTATTTGCCATCGCCCAAAACGCGCTGGCTGCCGTCTGCGTGGAAACTCATTTGGCCTGGCCAACAGAGAGACGGAGCACCTGGCTGAGACTTGGCTTCTGGGGTCTGGGATGTGTGTCTGATTGTGCGTTTTATGAATGAATTTCGCCGTCTCCCCTCTCTCTCCTGCCAGAACACCTTGCTGATTGCAGGAAAGGAGGAGAGCAAGATGACAATGTGGGCGGCAGTGGAAGCGGTGGGAGAAAACTTTGGCCTTAGCTCCTGGCTAACTTGCGTCTTTGCGCTGTCACTCACTCGCCCATTGCTTACAGTTACAACTTTCTCAGACAACTTGCCGTCGGCTTTCACAGGGAAAAATATTGCAATTTGGTCGATGTCATATTTTCCCCTAAAACTCGTGTTTTTTTTTTTAGGATAATTCGATTTTTAATTAAAGGAAATACTTGGAAATACATTGAAGTGGTATTTATTTTGTAAAATGCCTAATTCACAAGAGGTTCAGAAAAAATTACAAATTATTCTCTGTGTTGACCAGGCCAAGATGCGCCTGGACCCCTTGGCTCTCACGGGGCCAAAGTGAAAATCATTTGCACGGTAAAACGTTTTTCGGTAAACTCGACTTGACTTTGGATTTCGGAACATAAAATAAAATTACCAACAAATTGAAAATTGCATCCTGCGTGCAGCAGGGCCCCTTCATCTTTCCGTCCTTCCTTCGCAGTCATCCCATGGCGCCCGTTCGAGTTGGATACACGAAAACTTTTCTATTTCATACCCAAGGATTATGCTATGAATATAAAATCTTGCGAAATTACACCAACACAGGTACACGTGCCTACATGTACACGTAGAAAGTAACTGAAAGTTGCGGTCGTGACGTTGAAGAGGGGGCGGGGCCAAAGGTTATGACTGTGCGAATGTGATTTCAGATTGTGTGACTTAGTTTGGAGCTGCACTGCAAATATTTTAAAGGTGTGTAAGTTCTTTTTTGGAGAACTTGGAATGTAATTATATTAATAATTATATTCGATTTAGAATATTTAAAATTTTTTTGTATCTTAAGTCTCTAATTAACAATTGTTAACAAAACTCAAATGCAAACTTTTCTCAATATTCATTATCTGCAATCTTAGCCAATTATGCTCGAAACTCTTAAAATTATTCTCACCTCAGGCTCTACATAGTGCTCCATTCTGAAGAACTCCCGCTGTAAGTGGAAACTTGTTATCCGATCGGCGAGTTGATGCTCGCTAACAAGTTCCTGCCCCAAAGGCAGAAGGGACTGGATGCAACAGCTGGCATTTTGGCTGAAAGGTCGCACTCTGGGTGCTGGCCCCAGGCTCTCAAAGTGCTCAGTGTAACACTCTCGGAATCGCTGCAATTTGAGAAACTTACTTGCAGTTTCTTCCGCTGCATCCTGCAGCATCCCAACGTCCTGGCGGCAGGAGGAGCATCTGCCGGTGCAATCATAAGCCAACACCTAAGCACGTCAACAACACGTGGAGCTGCCCCCGCCATCCCAGTGCTCATCAACTAACACTATTTAGTGTGAGAGGAGCGGTGAAACTTTTTGCAGCTACTACAAGTAAAACTAAAATTTGCCAGATCATTGCTTCCGCTACGTGCAGGGATTCAGGATGCTGCTGGGATGCTGCGATGCCGGGATTCTAGGATGCAGCCTGCAGCTTGTCTACGTGGAAAGGATTTTCTGCCCCTGGGAGCTGTAATGTTATTATGCATACGGAGGAGCCCTTACGTCTGCATCCTTGTGTTGTGATTGTCAGTGGAAGGGAAAAACTTAATTCGAGTGCAGGCAGTACAGTATTTGCCTAGGCACAACTTTTGGGCCAAATTAAATGTTAATTAAAACGTTATCAGCTTTGGGGGGTGTTTTCGCTGTGTTTGCTAGGCCAACAACAACGATAAAAAAACCAAAGAGAAAGCCTGGTCTGAACAGTTGTTGGGCATTACTTGCATTGCTGGGGCTTTGAAACTAAAGTTAAACATAATTTCTGCACGAATTGCCACTTGGCAAGTCTTCGCCGCTGCTTACCGCTCGCTGCTAGCTACTTGAGCGTAAATTGCACAGCTCCGGACAGCGGACTCCGGACAACGGACTCGAACTCGGAGTCAGTTTCAGAGCCACAACCGCACACCCTCAGCCACACCCACACCCACATCCCCCACGTCAAACTCACACTCACAAAGCCAGGCAGCCAGGCGAGTAAAGCCCGAGGGTTGGGTCCAAAAGGGCAGCAAATGAAATAAACGTGAGACGTAGAGCAAGGCAGCAAACCGAGTTCCAGTTCCAGTGCAGAATACATAGTGAGAAAATAGTCCAAGAAGATAGAACGATATCTATGTTTGACTTTAAGAAAGCTTCGATGCTTCCACGTAAGTTGTATTCTTTGCACAGATTTCTTATTGGGAAGCTTCAGTTAAAGTTGAAACTCTGAAGGTTTAATTTAGAATAAATTCAGTGTATTTTTCCAATATATTTCTCTTTCTGCATCTCTCCCATTGAGCCACTACAAAACTGCAATGAATGGTTAATCAAGCAGCCGGCTTGAACAGCTTTTGGCTTCATTTTACAGCAAGTTGCACTGGGAATGGGAATGGGCACAGAAACTGGATCGGGTGGGGTATGCCGGGTTCTAGGTGGAGTTCCAAGTGCCGGCTGCTTAACGGCAAGTACAGAAGCCGGAGCTAGAGCCGGTATATTATGTGCAGAAAACGCATATAAACAAAGGGCCAAAGCCGGAGCTAAATAGGCCGAGTGCAAAAAGGCAAATGCAAAAGGCAAAGGCTGAGGCTGAACCTGAGGTGTGCCCAGGCCTGACATGACCATGGACAGGCCGCAGAAAGGACCTGCCAACTATACGGGAATTAGTATAATGCCTGGCTCAACTTTTAAGTATATAGGCAGGGGCGGTGAAAGGCCATTGTGCATTGATACGAGTATGTAATTGATGGATGCACTTGACTGGCAGCTGAAACTGAGGCGGTGAATCGATTGTTCCTTAAAAAAAAGCACTCCCTTTTGATTACTTCAACTAGATAATATTTCTTCTATTTATTTTGGACAGGCTTTACGACGCGAACGTTGGCATTCATTTACCTTGGACTCCGATAATCTTATCGTATAAGTCAACTCTGATGGGTTCTAAATCAAAAACTTAATATTTTCCCTGGCCAAATTCTCTTTCGCGTCCGAAAGGAAATATATATATTTTTTTTACGACTGCCGTAAGCTGCTTTATGGATTCTGGCTAGGCGAATAAAGCTGAATAAATAGGACCAGATGCAGCAGTAAATTCCGCGACTGCCCTGCATTACCTCAGCTGACAGTTTAACTATCCGCTAAAACGCTGAAAAAAATCAGAAAATAAGGGTGGATGAAAATAAATTTCTACGTTTTATTGGTGGAAAGGCTTAAAAACGTTGAATTTCTATTAAATATCTGGCGCACACGTCGTATACGTAATATCAGATTACGGCAACGGCTTAAAGGGGTGAAAATAACAAAAAAGAAAGAAAGAGAGAAGAAAAACAAAGCTGACTGAAGCAAAACCAAACAAAACGAAATAACAAAACAACAAAGGTAAATTCAAAAAAAGGAAAGAGTGCAGCAAATACAAAAAACTCGCGCTGGCATAAAATAAAATGGAAATTACACGGAGTGAGATGGGAGTTGGCTTTGCTATAAAGGTGCTTACGTTTTTTAATTACCTCGTTTAAGGCACAACCCATTCGCACGTGTATGGGTGTAGCTGCTCTATAACTGTGTGTGTGTGTCTGTGTGTGTGTGAGTTTGTGTGCGCTTTTATCAACTCGTTTCGCCGTGTTTTACTCACTCGCCGACGTTGCCATAAGTTTTAATTAAAATTACTTTGCCCGCTGCCTGCCGGCTGATGATGCCGGTTCCCACTGCCACTTTTCCACTGCCAATGCTCCTGCTCCTGCTCCTGCTGCTACTGCTCCTGTTCCATCTCCTGCTGATCCTTCTGGCTGGAGTGCTTTGCCGTGTGCTTTTTGTTATTTGCTGTTTGCCTGCTCGCACTCATCACCTGGCCACTGTTTACGTCGGAGTTTTTTTGCGGTTTTTGTTGCTGCTGTCCCTGCATAGGCCCCTCTGGCGGAGTTTTTTCCGGATTTGTTGAATCGCCTAGGCATAGATATATGAAGGAATATATACTGGCTGTACCGGCATTTCCAGCCTACGTCTCTGACATTGCCCCATTGCAATGACAATGGTCGTTGGCTTCAATACCAGCAACAGTTCAGTTGGGTTCATCTCGTGCCAACCGGATATTAAAACACTCCGGAAGTTGGCAAAATATTGAACAATTATCAACCTGAAAGCTGCCTAAAGGATGCGGTTAAAAGGTTGCGATAATGGTTTGGGTGGGTCTGGGAACAGAAAATACGAATACAGAAAATGTCGCTTATGGATATTTATATTTAGAGATTGCAAAATATATAAATATTTGAATTAAGAGATTAGAAAATAAATGTAATGTATACAAAAAAATATAGGGATAGAAAAAATCTACAACTTCATGCAAATTTTGCATACGCCAAGCTGGCCTTAGTTAAACTTACTATTTATGTTCAAAGCTTATTTAATGTTAATGAAATTGCTCTGCATTTAAGTTTTTATAAAATCCTATAGTGGATCACCATAAAATAACTTCATGAATAAAAAAGTGGATATTTATCACAAATTTAAAGCAGGAAAAATATTTATGTTTAAAATAACTGGGGGTTAATGCATTTGTGGCTTTAGATTTTTTTGCATACATTTTTTCTTTACATCCGGCTGTCTGCCATATTTGTTTGTATCTACAATAATTCGTTTAATATTCCTGATATAATATTCGTTGAAAATTCAAAAAGTTTTAAGTAATGATTGACAAACTATTACTGTGTGTATCCTGGTATTTCTTTTATTATAATGTCCAAAAAACCAAAACTTATAAAAGGATTTATTTATCGAGCGCTGATATTCAACAGCGCGTGACAATCCATTGGCATTTTGGTTCGGAAGCCGGGCTTTATGGACTCCGCAGCGTCGCCGTCATCATTCAAACAATCAGCCAACTGTGAAGCGGAGCAGCCAAACGAGCGGCTCTAAACGCGCAGTTCAACGCTTGGCTTGTGTTGGCCCCACCACGCGGGGCGTCCACAAGGATCGCCCTGCTCGTCCTGGAGCTGAAGCTGGAGTATATTTGCCACATGCTGATAAGCAGACATAATAATAAAAAATGTATGAGTTGCCTGGCAAGCGGCGGCAGTCATAATAAAATGTGCAAAATAAAATGGAATGGCGAGCAACCGCAGCGAGGAAACCCGTAATGCCAAGGACTTAGGACCCGCACCAGGAGCAGGACGAGGACCCCGACCAGGACCAGGACCGCGACCCGGACCCGAACCACTACCCTGAGCAAAATGTTGGCGGCAACGGATGTGCGCCAAAAGCAGCTACGGAAACGTTGCACAATTTTGCGGCGACAGCGCTAAGATGACTAAAAATGGTGGGGCGTGGCGTGGCGGAGGACAAACGGGGCATAATGAAGTCAAAAGTTGTGGCGGCAACCGGCCCAAAAGAGTTCCGAACGTTTTGCTAATGAGTGCTCAGAAAGCTGGCTGCGATTATCAGGGGCCAAACACACCGAAGGGGGCGTCGCTCAGAGACCAGATCTGATGGCTAATACCATCGATCAACGGGTTCATCGGAAATTTGGCGGAAATTCCTTCTTGAAGCCAGCAGGAGTTGGTTAGGTGCAGAGAAAAAATATATAAAATTGTAATCTAGCTTTGTACGTTGTTAAGATATTATCATATATTGTTCTAAATAATTTTTAAAGCTTTAAAATTAATATAAAGTGATATAATGTTGGGTCTCCTTGGCTTATGGGTTTTCAAAGAAATGTTAACTATTCATTTTTCTATCTTATGATATTGAAAAGCTTATAAGTGGGTTTCAAAAATATTTATACGGATCATGGGTCTTATATTTTGGTTATTACTTTTAAAATTATTTATTAAATATTCCGAGTTTCAAATTTCAAATGCCGTTTTTACTGGATAATATTAATTTTATTCATACTCAACATAAATAACTTAAGACCAAGTGAGCTCACTTTTCTCTAATTAAGTTCTATACTATGAAATATACCGAAAATAATTTCTAATACTTTCCCCCTAGTGTACGTCAATTTTATAAGTAATGCAGCTTTCGGGAACAACATGTTGGTTGCATAACTTCCTTAATACGAATAACTAACAAGGAAAAGGAGCAGAAATACCCCAACATTATGCCACTCAACGCTGTTCAGCTTGTGTATCAGAGTCCTGGGAAGTCCTGGGTAACTGACTGCTGGATGCTGTTCATATTTTGCGAGAGAGGCGACAACATTCATGGCCTTTGGCATTAAGAACCTTCATAAATTTCAGGGAGCAGCCAATGAGCAGGGTCCTCACTCTGCCAGTGGAGTCTGTATTTGATTGATCCTTGATGTGGGAGGCCAGGCAGGACTCGACGTAGTCCTGGGGGTCCCTCTAAAATGTGCGGCCAGGCGATGGTGTTGATGTTATTCGTGTTGTTGTTTGTTTGCTTGGCCTGTCAGTGATACCGCTCTTGTTTTTGTTGTCACAAGCAACAACAATGTAATAATAGATTCATTACACACAACACACTCTCACATGTCGCAGTTTCTTCCTCTGGGCTAGAAAAATAACGAAACATCTTCCGCATGACAGTTGCTGGAAACGAGCGAGCTTGCCGCATCAAGCGTATCATTATGTCAACAGAAAATAAGTGTCTCTATATATCGAATATAATAAATTGAATATATTTTCATCAGCAATAACAACAGCATTGCTGCTGGGAACACCGACAGGCAGGAACATCATGTTAACCAAATAGAAAAGTCGGCGGCGAGCGGAAAACTGGCGTGGGAAATGATGGAGAAATTGCGGAATTGTGATATGTGCGAACGGCTCGACAAGTGATATGAGTGGTAAACAATTCAAGTGACAGGAACAAATATATCTGCATAAATTGGATCATACTTGAATTTAACCAAATCGAGGGGTTATATGGTTGTGTGGAATTAATATTTGTTGGAATATACTGAAAGTTAGCTTTAAATTAATCAAAATACTTTTAAGAAGAAATAACTTGTACATAAATTACGTATGTTATTTACCTTTATAAATATAATTAAATTAGAATAAGTTTTTTAATTAATTATGTGAAATGCATCTTTGAAAGGGGTTTATTTATTTATTTAAATAACAATTTTCTACCCCATTTCCTTGTAAAGCCCCTCTAGTTATCTTATATTTTCTTTTGTATCTACAATGTGACCCTTTCGAAGTAGTACCCTTTAAACGTCCCCCAAAACGGGAGAAGCAAAAACATTGGCCATATCCTTTTGGCATCCTGTGTCTGTCAGCGCTGCGAAACTTAGCGGAGGCGTCGAGGCGCTAACAGTTTTGAAGTTTATTTGGCATGTGGCAGCATCCAGCCAGACGCTTCTGTTTATCTGCTGCGGATGGTTATTATCGGGGCACAGTCAGGCGGCGGCGAGGATATAGTAGGATATCCCCAGACCGGAGACCCTTTCGCTGTGGGTTTTTTCAATAAAGTCGTGGTATAAAAATTTCATAGAAACTTGCTTTGATATTTTATTTATTTTTATTTGCTCTCCGCTTTCCTTTCCCCATCTCCCTTTGTCCCATTTTTCTTCTTGCTTCTTGCTTCTAATCAATTCCAAATCATTTAGCACACGCATGAGCTGTCAGTGTTTGCATCGGTGTGCGGCGAGTGGTTGCGTGTGTGTGTGAGGGACGCCATTTTGATTGCGTTAAAGTTGTGCGGCTTTAAGCCGCTCAAAGGACTAAGGCAAATGGCGGCCATAAATCAGAGGCGTGACAGGGCACAAAAGCCAGCCGACAAAAGCCAAAAGCTCTGCGGGTAATTATGGCTAATTAACGTGCCGAAAGCCAATGGTCGTCCGGCCGTCCAGCAGTCGATCGATTACGATCCGAATATCGCAAAAACTTCTCTTTTAATAAAATCATCAAATTTGCCTCAAGGCGGCATAAAAGGCTTTTGCGGCAGCCATAAAAACGTCGTCGTCAATGTCGAATGTCCGAGTTCGAACCGCAGTCCTTCTCCCAGGACCAATTCCTTGTCCTCTTCGTCGTGCTCGTCCTCGTCCTTGTCCCCGAATGTTTATGGCCAGCACATGTTCTCCACTGGAGTAGTAGTGCCGAGAATGGGTCTGTAATTTAAGTGGCGTAAATTATGGTCAAGAGGTCTCGAGCCCTTGAACCAAAAAAAGGCAACACGATGGCCCATTACCAGGGTACCAGGACCATGTTCCAGGTCCTTGCTTTGTTACATGTGTGAAGATCCAGCCCAAAGCAATTTCTGGCCATTTTATGTGCGTACCAGCAGTCCGGGACAGACCAAATATGACAGTAGCTTTTGGCCGGGAAAGTAATTTCGGCAGAGAGAAATTATAAACAGCAGGGACACTTTCCAGTTTCAGTTTTCTGTTGCCGGCGCACAACTTTTGCCCAACTTAATTTTCCCTCGCCAAGTATTTTCCCTTACGTTATTTACTTTGGCCCGCTGCGGAATGCGCAATTCAGCACGTTTCCATTGTTCATAATAAATGTTCATAAATAAGTTGATTAGTTTTTTATGCGGTTAGCTGGGCGAAGCGCGTCGCATTTCGGGCGCCGTCTTCTTGGCCCTGATTCCTTGAGGACTGTAATTGAAAATGGCTCTTAGTGCGTGATTATTACATTTTTTCTGCGCCACATTACAACGTGATAGGACAGAAAATGAAAAGGAAGAGGATACTGTCTCCACTTCCACGATGTTTATTGTATATTAACTTGGACTGCAAAATGTGCGCGGTAAGAAGCTTTTGTGCTGATCGAAAAAATGAGGAGAATGTTTCAGAAAGTAGCTCTGAAAACCATATTTTATAAAGGCGCACAGCTTTGTAAAGTTGGTATTGGGTAGGGGATGGAATTTTTTGTCTGAAAAACCTGTTTAAGCCCCAGAACATTTCCTTATCTACAATCAATTTCTTCTCTTTAACTTTGCTCTCTTTAAGTTTCATTCATACATTTTTTAAAAAATAATAAATTAAGATGGGAACCTTACAATTATTTTCAACGATTTAGTAAGTAACTTCGACTATTAGAATATGTCATATTTCATAGCCAAAGCCCATCAAAAATAAACTTTTCTTTAAAACACTTCCTTCTCTGTCCAAGCCGTTGGAGTTTCTCAATTGTCTTTGGCCATAACGGAAACTAAGTAACGGTTATTTCATCTTAAAGTGTGCATTTGTGTATGTTATATCGGCCATTTCAAACGCAATTTCCGCTACGCCAATAGAAAATTCTGAATTGAGAGTAAAACTTTTTGAAAACTTTGCCACATTCGGCAATTTACTCAGTTGATATGCTCAACAACTACTTGGCAAATTGTTTGCGATTGCAATTTCCGTTTGATAGAGACAAAAACGATCTAGGAACAATCTATTTTTTATGACTGTTAATAGATTTTCCTTTCTCTTTCTCGTCTTTTGCTTGGGACTACGCTTTTACAGGAAAGGATACGTATGCAGGTTTTGTAAAGCTAAGAATAAGGTTTAGTCAAACAAATTAATTTGTGAAATTATTTCAGGGTAAAGTTTGAGCATACATAATCCAAATAATAAATTAGAGATTTATTTTAATTAAATTAAACGTATTAAAGAGAATGTTGACTTTGTAAACTTCTCGAATATATATTTCCCGGAAACTATTTATATAAGTAATATGAGTATCTTCTAGACCGATTTAGTATTACCTGTCTTCCCTTTATCTATTCCTATTGAAGTTGATACAAGCCGAGTTATTGAATGACTGTTGCTACAACTTTTAATTATTTAACGTGCTACGTTTGGCACACACAATGCATCCTTCGACTTGGGCTCTAAATGCATTTTGCATAATTTGTTTGTGCGCTGAGGCGTGCGCAGGCTTCATCATCGTCATTGTCTTCCTCCTTGTCCTCGTCCCGGACCCCGGCCCCGTTCATGTCATCGTCAGTCGAGTATAGAGCCCACTCCTTCATCGCCGTTTGGAGCTTGTCATATCAATCTCTGGGCTCAACCCATTTGCCGACTGTCAACACGGGGCGGGGGTTGAAATTGGGGGTTTGTAGGTGATACAGGATCCCCTCTATGTCTGTGTGTGTGTGTGGCAAACATCAACCCTCTCTTGCCACACACACTTACACTCTCACTTTAATTTATGTGCCACGACCCTCCGTGGCCCAAACAATGTCACTTGGCTTTTGTAAGCTCACGTGTTACATGCAAATGCGCTTCCTGACTCCTTTGGCTCCTTTGTCTTCTTCCTTTGTAAAGAAAGGGTAGGGGCTCAGGGGTAGGGGTTAAGTGTGGGCAAATATTGTAATGATGTATGTGATTCCCTTTCCAACCCCTTCTATCATCACTTTATTGAAATCGCTCCTTATCCGCAGCCAACTCCCCTTCGAGCACTCGCTTCGGGCCACCACTTGAAGAAAATTTTGTGTGGAAAAAATGCAACATTTTCGCAAACATCTCGCTTAATGAAGTAACAACATGCTTGAGTCACAAAAAAAGAGTAAAGAAAAATGAAAAAGTCATTAAAAAATGCTAAATGCAAGTGCCAGCTGGGCAAAAATCAATATACAATCAACACACAGGGACACACGGGAGGAATACAAAATGGAAACTGAAAATATGCCCGCCGCAGGCTTCAAGGCTGCAATTATCGTGAATGACGTTGTTGGCCATGTTGTCAAAGGAATTGCGGCAGAAATATGGGGAAAAAATGAGCAGAAGAAGAAATTCTGCAGATGAAATTGAAAAACATGTAAAATGCGTTGACGATTGCGTTTTTCAAGTGCAGCCGAGAGTTGCCGTCGCCATGGCCGTATTTCAACTCACATGAGTTCGCGCACGGCCAGCTGTATACCAATTAAAAATGCAGTGGACAACGCCCAAAAAAGTATGCTGGAAGGAGGGGTGTTGGGTGAGGGGTGGTGGGCTGTGGGTGTTGGTGAGCTGGGGTGTTGGGGCTGCTGGAAAAGCACTCACCATGTGGCGGCTGCTGTCAATGACAGCGCAAATAAAATGCAACAAAGCGTGTTGTAAAACGCGCAAAAATTAAAATCAATAGTGAAGCCTCCTGCAGCATACATACAAGTATACATACATATGTATACATATTCATGTTCGTACATATATATATTGGCCTAGCATATATGCAACGCACTATTCATATGATGCACCCTGGGCGAGAAATATTAAAAAAAAAGGAAATTAATTTTGGGGAGTATTAATTAAGTATTACATATTTTTTCAAAAAGGTTCAGAAATGTCCAGAAATGTCCAAAGGTTCAGAAATGTAAGGTAATAATTACTCAGAAGCTGTAGGAAAGTCTCCAATTCTTTCTTTCTTTATAATATTCTTTGTTTCTTTATAATACTCTGCAACTTCATGAGAAAATTATATTGAGGCAGAAACTTCATTTAACATTTTATTTTCTATGAACTAGAAAAGCTTTAAATACTTCTAAAAATTTCATCCAAATCTTTCATACCTATTATTTATTTACTTAAAGCCTTAAATCCCCTAATAAACTATCCTCATGGTTCTCATAAATGCCAGAAGTTCCAGATTTTTCGGCCCATTTACACTGTGCAGCAATGCAGTTGGTTCGGGACTTGGTCAGCTGCTGCTTCTGCCCTGTTTTACATAGGCTTGGGCGTTTGTCATAGCAACAACAATAATCAGAACGACATCGGGGGAGGTGTAGCAACAACATAAACACGGGAAACGGAAACGGACAAGAGGAGGCGGCTGGAGGGGGATATGGGATAATGGTGGGGTTTGAGGTGTGGGGCGTCGGCCATTCCCGGTCCTTGTTGACGTCAGTCATAGAGCGTGCAAATGTTGACCTACATACAAAACGTTGAGCAAACAGGCGCATAAATGCCACGTTAAACAACGGCAACAGCAGCAGCAGCAGCAACATCAGCAGCAGCGCCGCGCAGTGCAGATAAGTCCGCCTTTTTGCCCAGCTGCCAACGCATTGTTAGAAATTGTCGGAGGACATGGCCAGCCATAGCCATAGCTATAATTTTGCATATATGCACTGGCAAAATCGAGAAAATTCCAGTGGGAATTTTTAAACAGTTTTATGCTCAGGATAACTAAAAATTATAATAAAACTATCTACTTTATTATTTATTTTGCTACAATTAAGTTCTTAGAGTTTTGATTTGAGTTTACATTAAAGCACATTGTCTAGAACTATCTAGCAACTAGCTTCCATTTGTTTTCCGTGAACTGTTGTCCTTGTTATTGTTTTTAATACTTACCAGCATCATAATTGTTATGTAGATTTATAGAATTGGGTTGACTGGCCAACGGTGACCGGTCCCCAGCATCGGATATGAACCATCCCCATTTGAATGCATCCAAACAATGCCACCACCCCTCTATTGTGAGCCAAGAAACGAATGACCAACTGAACTGAATAGACTAGAATTTTATAGGATGAGACTCGGAAGAATTGTCTCCCTTTTCGAAATTTACAGCCCCGCCGGGGTGTTTCCGCTTTTTGGCACGATGCATGTAACGTACAGAGAGTGGCCCAAAGTGCCAGGGCAGCTGGTGCGCCTACCAAGCTCCACCTGGTCACCGACTACTCCACCATGGCCAGGTCTAATGATGACGGAGTGGGGCGAATGGTCTCTGAACAGTGGCCATAACGGTTGACGCTTCCCTGGCCACCGGTGTTATTTTAGCTCCTGCCTTTGGTCCTGCCTTTGCTCATGTTAACGCTCTCTGTGTGTAGACACGCATTGGCAGTCAGTCAGTTAGTCAGTTTGTCATTCACCCAACTAGGCAACCAACAAACAAACATGCTCACGCTGCTTGAGCCAAAGAGTGTAGTCGATGTTGTAGGGCAGGAGGCGACGAAGTGGATACTTTTCCCAAGGATCGAAGCTTTGAATACGCTCTCGTTATTTTATTAAAACACTAAATATATTAACTGCTGCCTTATATATTTATTTGTACTTAAAAACTATCTATAAATTCTACAACTTAGCCATTCTAAGCACTCAAATCACAAGGACTCTTCCTTTTGAAAGGGTAAAAACCAGGTTTGTTAACAAACACAGATACACAAAACGCACACCGGGGCAAAACTCAATGAGTCAATGACTTTTTGGTGTCGCTCGTTGATGCGCAACGCGGTCCCGTTGTCATTAGCAGCGACACCAGCACCGGCACCGTTGCCACTACCACTGCCAACAAGGACGACAAGGACACCGTGACGCTCACAAATGCAAGTCACAATTACTCACACACTTACAGTGCGAGCCACTCATGAATATGGTTACTTTTGTTGCCTTGTTTTTTGTGCTGCCTGTATTTGTCGTTGGCTGATTCGTTGTCGGTGTTGCTCTGGGAAATGCGAGCGGGTCCAAAATATGTACATTTTTGGCTGCCAAACAAACACGTTTTTGGCTTATGTTTTATTGTTGTTGCCTTTGTTGAAACTGCGGCTGCTGCTGCGGCTTTTGATGCCGTTGTTGCGGCCGCTGTCCTTGGCGTTGCTGCCTAATGTGTGCCAACACCATCATCACCAGGCAGTAGCAACCAGGCACCACCACCCCTTCGGCCCTTTTTACGCATTCACGCGTCCTAAAAACAAGAAATTGGCCAACGAGAAATTCCCCAAAAAAAAAAATGAATGCACTGAGAGGAAAATGTTGGTCATAAGATAATAATGTTTTGGATGAAACATTGCAGCAATATAGTATAAATACTTTTAAAGCACATCCTTGTAGATGTTTTTTCCTTCTTTTAATTGTGGATAGCTCTTGAGATATATAAATTTCAAACGAAAATGTGTGGAATATGCTAGAGAGTTCTAGAAAGCTCAAGAAATCTTAAACCAATATCTGTAATTATTATTTCTAGTATTTTTTCGTAACAATTACTTGTAACATTTTCTATTAGTGCCTTCAATTTGAAAACGCGCATTATTAGGCTAAATATTATGAATCTTGGCAGCTTCCACACTGCCCTGTTGTTGTGGCTTCCATTTTTCCCTGGAAACGCCGACGTGTTGGCCATAATTTCCCCTGATGCTCATTAGCAGGGATGGACCAAAAAAAAAACATAAAAGTAGACAACTTTTATGCGACGAAAGGAAGGGACTTAAGTGTGAAATTGCTTTGCATAATGCCAAGTAAATTATGCGGGCAAATATTGAGTCCATTAACTGGGCTGCCAAAAGGCGAATGCTGCCGAATGCCGACAAATTAATGAGATATTTTAAAGAGCCACCATCTATAGGATGCTTGATTAATTGAAAGTAAATGAAATTGTCGACTCACTCCAGGCCACGATGAAGGAGACATCAACAAGGCAGAGTTCATGAGGCCTAATCTATGCCAACGAAGATGGAGCTAGCCGAATAATTGAAACATTGAGCCAGGCACTCACGCATGTGGCTAAGCCACCACCCAGACCCCAGTGAAACCCAGTTCTATGGCCAACCGCCCAACTGGCCCGGTCCAGTGTAAACACAGCTGTTCGAGGGACTCGTGCTTATGCCTAACCACAGACAACAAACGCAGCCGTGCGGCGCAGGCGCAGAGAGCATCGCGTCCCATCATGGACGGGGCTGCCAACTGCATCGCTGAAACCGTGGACTTTGGAGGCATCCGCTCCCAGCCGGGTCCGGCAGTTGCTGTTCGAGGCTCGAAGGATACGCACGGCTCTGGCGGACGACGGAAATTGGACTGAAAATGCATCACGACTGAGTCTGAGTGAGCGCGCGCGTGTGGTGAATTTCCGGCGGTGAAGAGAGACCGGAAGAGAGCCGACGAGGGTCCGACGGGGTCCTTAGAAGAGCTCCTCCAAACACAGTTCGGTGCGAGGCGCAGTCAAGTCGAGTCCTTGCTGGCAGTCGGTTGTCCTGGCGGGAGATCTTTCATATATCGAACGTGTGTGGCACAGTGCGCCGGCCATGCAGTCCCTTAAAACATAACAAAACACCATCAAATCATCACCGAAAATCACCCAATCACCATAGTGAAAATATCAAAATAAAAATAGAGAAAGATTCGAATGTGCCAAAAAATAAAAGTAGAATAAAATTAAAAGAGAGAAATATCAAGTGTCTGAAATGTAAAACCGCTCAAGAGTGAAAGCCAAAAATCAAATCAAAATTTTGTACAAGTCACTGCCCCTATACGGAGATTCCTGAAAAAGCTCACAGCGAACGAAGAAGAGAAGTATAACCACGACCAAATTCAAATCAAAATCGGAATCAAAACAGAAGCCGGAAAACATGTGGATTAGTAGCCGCCTTTTCGTGATTTTCCTGCTCCTTCATATCGGTAGGTGCTCTACAGTTCGCCGGGAAAACTCTTAAGCCGGCCTGCCGGCATTTTGGGGCGCCTGTTTTCGGGTTTTCCTAAGTCGCTCGGCACGCGCCGCAAAGTATGCTTTTGTTTTCGCACACCGGCTGTGCGTGTGTTTCCTCTGCCCTAAGTCCCAACAGCTGTCGGCATGTTGTTTTTTTTGTTCTTCACTTTCTTGTTCGAGATCCCGGCTTACGCCTCCGGAACGGAACTTATTATTAAGTCTTGCGGAGTAAAACAAAAGGATTTGGGGATTCTGCGGCATATCCCAGACGGCTTAGGGAGCTTCCCCAGCTCCGTCCCATCCTGACGCGTCCAGGAATTATCGTCAGGCAGGGCAATTACTCACTTTATTATCATTCAAAGCGATATTCCGGACTGGCGCAGCTCAGTGTGATTCATACGAGGAGGTGGCATAATTTATGATATACGGGAACTAAGTGCAAATGACTTGGTCGCTTTACGGAGACCAAAGCCGAGACCGGAGACCATAAAACTGCCGGCAAAACTAAAGCCAAAATGCCCCTTCATAATATGAAATTGCCTTATGATAAAAACCAGGCGTCAATTTATGCCACAAGAAACGACTATCCCCATGTCTATAAATATGTGTGCACTGAGAGAAAAGGAGAATTATTTAGAATAAAAGAAGCTGTGGGTTCTAGAATTGTTCATTCTTTGCTACGAATATCTTTAAGTTTTGAAAATAAATTATTATGGTTTCTTTGTGGTAAAAATGTATTAAAAGTATAGTTTACCACAGGCGTATTTTGTTTAAGAGATAAATATCTTCAGAAAAATAAGTTTTTTAAGCTATTTGCCTTTAAGAAGGAACATTCCAATGTTCTACCTATTTTATGTTCACAAGTAAGGTTAGAGAATTTTCCATTTAAAATTGTGTTTTAATCCTAATTTTTATTGCATGATTTATCTACAAAAAAAGTTCGATGAGCTGCTTCTCAATGAGAAGTTCTCATGTAATACAAGTAGATTAATTATATTTGCAAACAAGTATCGTTCTTCTATATTTATTTTTTCTCTGTGCAATTGATTGCATGTGTGTGCGGAGGACAGCCTAATGAAATGTGTCAGGAGCAGAGTCCTGGCCCTCGCTCTAACACTCGATCGACCTCACCGACCTTTTCATATTTGCGGAGCCTGGTTGTGCGGGTAGAACCTTTTTTGGAAATTTGATATTTTCCAATTTTCATTGCCCGGCTCTGGCATTCGATGGGAGACTGGCTTACATGTCAATTCGCCACCCAAAAAAAATATATGAAAAAATATTATCAAAATGCCACACAGATATTTCATGATTGCCACACCACAACGAGCATAGGTACATATATATGTTTGTACATATATTTTCGCACCCTCGCACCGAGGCTCCGAGAGTCGGAGCAAATGAAAAATATGCAAATGAAATTGTTGCTCAATGTCTAAAGCGCACACACACTTTTTGCTCTGTAGCTCTGGGCTGTGAGAGACGGCTCATATTTTTCGGTGTTGTTATTCCATTTCCAAGCAGATAAACATAAAATATAATACGTTATATAAAATCAGCACCGACAACAACAACAACGAGGCAAATCCGATTAGATTGTGGAGCTGGGTGGAAAAAAGGGTCCAGGATATTCTGATGGGAAAATTATGAAAAATTATGGCCAACGGCAAAGTTTGAAGCGCACTATGATTGATTATGTTTTAAACCGTTTATGACAAACGCTTTAATTTGTTGTAGGATTAATGAAGTGCAAGGGATAAAGTTTAAATTAAATGCTCACCAGATGCCGTAGCAAACTTCCCAAAGCAACCATATTTTCTGTAATTCTGGGGGAGAAAAATTATTAATGATGTAACCTAGCGTAGTCAAAGATTTTTCAAATATACGTTGCAATTAAAATCTTTAAATATAAAATCTGGAAAGTTCGGAGAAAGTACTTTAGGTACTATAGTATCGGAAACACTTCTTTTTACTTTAGTAATTTAGGAATTTCTTCATTAAACAAAGAAACTTATATAACTTTATATAAACTACTATTTGCCTACTTAGGTTTTATATAATTTATTAAATTTTTAATCAAAACTCTTGGAAATTCCATTTAGAGTGCTCACAAAACAGTCTCCCTCCAATATTAAAATCTGGAAAATACTTTCATCTATCGACTTTGTTAAATTTCATCTTGAATTTGTTTGCATTTCCCAAAATTCTCTCGCTACTTTTACAATGTATTTTGATTCTTTTCCTTCGTTTTTTTCTTATTTTGCAAAACAATTTGGCACAACAAAAGATTTTGAACGTCTTATTGAACCTTCTTTGGCCCCCATTCCACCCAAAAGCTGTGTGCACTTTGGGCCAACTGGAGCACATCTTACTGAGATCGGTCGGGAATCCGGCGAAGGCAGCAACAAAATCAAGTTATTTACAATTATTATTCCTTTCGTGGTTGTTGCTGCGCGTTGGTCTGTAAACGTTTTAACTTCTTTCAAGTTTTCCTTTTATTTTTGTTACTTTTTTTTGCTGTTGCTGTTGGTGGCCAAGCAATATTGAGTCGATATCTTTGGGTGTTTGGGTCACGCCTTCCTGCCGATGGTTTTTGCGCATAAAAATTGAATTTCCTGTATTTTTCGAGCTGATTGCTTACAGGGTTCGGCCCACCATTTCCGGTCGATGGCAAAGCATATTTGGCAGGACCTTCTGCGGTCTTAAAGTCCCCTTTTTTCTCTCTGGGATGACTTTAATGGGAGCTTTGGCTGGGTCTTGGATCGTGGGCCATTAGAAATATTACCACTGCATTGCCAGCTGAATTTAGAGACACTGCAGCCACACAACATGCATCACCAAGGCCCAAAAGCACTGTGGAAAAATCTTTATTTTGGGGAAAAAGGAACTTTCTCAGGGGTAAATTTTAAAAATATTAAAAAGCTTGCATTGGTTTTTGTATGCAAGGAAAACTTATATACTTTGCCAAACATTTTCTTAAATTTGTAAATATAATTATATTAGGATACAAAATATTTTCTTTAAATTTGAAAGTTAAAATTTTCGTGTTATAAATTTTAAAAATTAATACAATTTAAACCCTTTTATGTCCTAAATTTTTTTCCTATGTGTGGTGGCTACAAAATAATTTCGAAAAGTGCCAAAAGGGCATAATCCAAGCTGGGAAAAAATTCAAAGAGGAGTAAAAAAAATATATAAAACGGGGAGAAATAAAGAACACACACTGAAATAACGTCTGAGGAGCCTGGCAAAGTAACCCCTCAAGACTCGCACAAGTGGATGGGAAACACATTCGGAGTGAAAGAAGTGAAATGTACGACACAAAACGAGCGGAAATGCGAGCCAAAGTAGAGAGGGGTGCAGGGACGTGGCAGGGTCCTGGATAGGAAGGTCCTGCGGCTGTTGCAGTCGCACATCCACACAGGGAGTTGCTGCAGGTAATGCAGCAAAACCGGAGCTGAGAAAACAATTTGGAAAAGAAANTTGCGGCAAATGGAGACAGTCCAAATGCGCTTTTGCATTTGCCCAAAGAATGTTGTCAGAATTGATTGGGAAACACTCAATTGTTTCGACGGAAAGGTGTTGGAAATTCTGTGGTAGTGCATATTTAGGTAAATGCATTGACATAGTGTATACTGGGAATCTTGTCACCTTAAAGTTTTAAATATAACTTCGTCTGAGGTTTTCATTGAGGTTTAGGTTATTTTGTAAAATTATAAATTGCAAGAAAAGAGTTTTTAATGATTTAATTTTTGCTTGTTTGTCATACCGACCATTTTGTTTACCTTAACAATTTTTTCAAAGACACTTTAATATTTTTGAGACAACCTCACAGCCTTGTTCGAAATTCCCTTAAGGATTTGCATGATTTTTGAACTAGTCAATGGAGCCATCAGAATAGGCCAAAAAGGAAGTCGGGCATGCAGCACCAAAAAATAGACGTCTGAATCGGAATAAAGCACACCCACACATACGTGTAAGCAGGACTTTCAGGAAGTACACACGCATAGGGTGGACTTTTGTTATCGGAGGAAAGAATAAAACCCCTACAAGTGGATGTACTCACCGACCCACACACCCACATGCACCCAACCACACACTCTCATGTGGGATCTGCCTCCAAGGCACAGGCTCGTAAAACATACCCTTTCTACCAAAAAGCAAAATATAAAAAAATGAGAAACGAGTGGCAAGCATACTCAAGACATACTTGCAATAATTTTATGGCCTGGCAGAGGCCTCAGTCTTTATCCGCATCCTGGACCATGGGCTACGTAGGCTACACGGGGAAAAATGATTCAATGACCTCTCATTCGATGGAGTTTCATCAAGACGGTGTTTTTTATAATAGTGTGAATAATCATACAACTTATGTGTGACAGCATATCTGAGGAAGTATAACTTTCTTATTAAATATTCCTTGCTTTCAATTTGTTTGATTTATAAGGAGAAAGATCTAAATGTATTAAGAACCCTAAACGAAAACAATTATATAATTTTAAATGTAAGATAAGGGTTTTTGATCTTCTTAGATATTTTAGTTGAGAATAAATAATTTACTACGTAAATAATGTAAATTTAAAGATTCTTTGTTCTTGACCTTTGTTGAAATGATTTTATAATTTAAAACCAACATTAATTGACCGATCCCGGTAATAATTTCTCACCGTGCGAAAAGTTTTGATGAGAGAGAAATGAAATCAACGGGGAAAGCGGAAAGAAACCATCTCGGAGGACGAGGCGATGAGACAGATGGAGACGAAACCAGAAAGCAGTTACATAAAAATCCATGCTGTCGAGCATAAAACAAAAAGCTCCTGGCCAGGCACAACAAAAAAAATACATACAAAAGCAAAAAAAAAAAAGAACAAAACACAGA
>JAEIHY010019660.1:0-94618 GCA_018904565.1 Drosophila tsacasi
TTTGGTACATGGTATATAACAGTCGTTCACGAACGACTGTACCTTTCTTACTTGTTTTCTGTTCGCTTCTGTCCTAATATATATTCATTATATTATAATTTTTAGTGGTTCGAGGACTTTGAGTTAAAAAAAAATTAATCTGAAACCTAAACTAAATTTCTCTATAATTATATATTTAATTTTAAGATTCGTATATTTATAGGGACTTTTAATAATTTATGAAACCCGCAACAATCACTTTTTGAGGGCTCCTTCCTACATTTCTAAAGATCTTTATCATCAGGCAAGTTATTATCCAAAAAGAAAACGGTTCAGTTTTTGATATTAGGATTGTGCAATATACCCGGCACTTCCTGTTTCCCTTGGGAATGCCCTCATTAACTGAATAATTGACACATATCCCAAGTATTGAAATATACAAAACCGAAAGTACCTTTAATTCTTATGTCCCGCATTCGCTGGCCAAGGACTTCTTCCCAGGCTCAGGCAACACACCCACTGGAGGTTCTTCAATTTAAATTGAATCGATTCCTACTTCTCACTTCGATTTTCCATTTCCCTCCCAGCTCACCCACCTCTGCCGCTGCTGGTACCCACATAAAATATATATAAATACAGCTAGCTAAGTACTTTTGACTGAGAAATCAATTAATTTCACTTTACAATCACCGAATGTCGAAGGACCGCGTCCGCTAATGGTGGGAAAATATAAAAGGCAATCCTTTTCAGGGTAGGTTATAGATCTTAGATCCTAGCTAGAGAGGGTCTCCAGATGCTATTGAATTGCATGCATGTTTCTTGTTTTTCCACAATTTTTAATTAGCAGTAAACTTTGCGCGGCGACTGCCCCGAAAACAAGAGGAGAAGCGAACCCGAACCCGAACTCGAACCCGAAACCAATTCGATTCGAAACCGAACCAAAAGTAATGACAGCATAAATACGGCGAGCAGAAGTTGTGGCAGTAGTGGTGGTTTTCTATATATTTTTTCTATATGTCGCCTAGCATTGGGGTCGCCACAAAACATCGGACTCTCCTCTCGGAATCGAGAATCTCAAGTGTTTCCCTGTTCTGCGGCCGCCATCGCCTCATTTCGTTTAACACTTTATGTGACAGTTAAGTGCGGGGAAATGTCAAATTCCTCCTCATCTCTCCCAAAAATGCATGTACAGCGGTCTAAGCGTTCCCCCCATAGCTTAAACCCCTTCTGGAAAACGGGGGGGAAAATGCAGAGTCAAGTGCTGGCTGGCTCAGCTTAGTGTGGGAAGATTTTTCGCCCCACAACGAAAAGTGTTTTAAAGTGCGGTTTCTGGTCGATGTTCTTATGCAGCCAATCAATGCTAAAAATGTGTGTTTAGCTGGGAAATTAATTTAAAGTCATATTTATATTAGATATAAGATACATACGATAAAAGATACAAAAGATATTATGTACAGAAGATATAAGATACAGAAGATATCAGCTACGCAATATATAAATTGCAGGAGAGTTATAGAAAAGAGATACAGAAGATTTAAGATACAAGACTTACCTCAATCGATGACTTCTTTACTTCTTAGAATTATTAATAAAATCATAATAATTAGGCTTAATCCTAATTTTCAGTTTCTAGTTCCCATACGTCCTTACAAATTAGTATTTGTTTACTTTATAACTTCCTAAAGTCATTCATTTGCATTTTTATAAATCAAAAAGTCTGATTGATGGAAAATTAGTAGGCGCAGCCTTGCTTTCTTGCTTGTTTTTCCTTGGATGTCAAATCCGTTTTGCGGTTTGTCCTTAAAGTGTGCCCACAACAACAACAACAGCAGCAACAACTGTTATCCTTGACAACCCTAACAGCATCATCATCCTCAACTTTGTCAGGGCGCCGATCATCGTTATCTGTTTTCATAACTGTCAATTGTTGACTCTTGTATCGAACTGCATTTGAATATGTCCTCAGGTCTCAAACCCATTTTCCCTTATTTTTCATTCACCAAACAGCTGAAAAAGGTCCTTGTGCGAGAGAAAGAGAAAGATGTGCGGCACGTGTGCGTTGTATGGCATTGATTTTGTGGTTCAACCTTTTGTTTTTCCTAAGCAGCCTAACGGTTTACCTGAAAAATGCTATAAAGTAATATCCTTACCGTGGCTGTGTGTTTGTGCGTGTGTTTTAAAGAGGGGAGTGAGAAACTGGAAAACAGCCCGCATATTCATGGGGAAAACTTTACCGTTTTCCAACTGCATTTCCACTGATCAGAGGGACACTACTTCAATTTGGTAATATAATATTTTGAAGTCACTGTGTTTGCTCGGCATTCAAGGGAAATTAACGAAAATTGAAACAGATACCGGGGGAAGTACGGACACACGTCACGAGAATCACGCTCAGCTGAGCAAATACTTGAAGGTCCTTCAAATGGATGTAACATTAGCTGGAGCTGCTAAAAGGTTAAACACACTCTGCAGTACATTCTTCTTTGCCCAATAAAAGATATGCTGAGCTGAAATTGCCGTGGAGAGAACTGAAACAATATTTAAAGTATAAAAATAATAATAAATCCCATTTGGCTGCCGGCAGTCGGCCCAATGAAAACAATAACCAGCAGCCAAAGGATCAGGACACGCTCTTGCCAAAGTTTACCTTGATGCGGCCGCATCAGCGGACAAAAAGTACAAACAAATAAGCAAATGAACGCTCGCCGAAAAAGCACAATAATAAAAATAAAAAATCACAAAAAATCGTAGCCGGAAAACGGGATTGCGGCACGCGTCTGGCGACCTACCACAGGACAAAGGGGGAAATCCAGGACGCCAGGACTCAGGTCGCGCCGAGCAGAGCAATCGAGCAGCAAAATCAAAGCAAGTCCTGCCGCGGCACAGTGGGTAAATGTGGTGTGAAAATAGAGAAAATATAATCAAGTTAAATTAAATTGAAATTTTTAAGATAGATAACTTAAAAAACTATTAGTTTTTGATAATAGTTTAGCACTTGCTCGACGCTAATCCGGGTTAAAAACAGTACCTAAACAATTTATAACAATTTAGAAATACTGTGCGAATAATATTCAATGTTGCATAAAAAATTTAACAAATATTTGAAATATTTCTGCACGTATTTATTTAAAATGTATGTGTATGTTTAGATGGAAATATAAGTGAAATATGTTTTTAAGGCTATTAGGTTTATTACTTTGTTAAGACAAATACGGAAAATAAATGTTTCTTGTCTTTTTTTGAAATAGTCTTAAATATTTGATAAGTATAATATTTATTTAATTAGATTTATGTAATAATATACAGATTTTTTCTTAGGATTTACTTTAACTTTAATATTTCTTATTGTAAATAATTATTTCATTTTTCATTAAGTCTAAAAGCCTCTCCATTATCCGTAACCCACTGTGCTTTGGTAGCAACCGGCAACTGGGCGCAAAAACAAGTTTCAGTCACCTTTTATTTTTTTCTTGTGGCGATTGGTGGTGGATTCTCTGGTTTGGCAGTCAGACAGAAGACAAAAGTCAGTCACATGTGCAGAATCGCAGGGGTGAGCCGGGGCCTGGGCTTCCACCTTTCGTTGTTCTTTCACCTCAATTGCAGCAGCGAAGCGGGATAGGAAAGGGGAACTGGCATCGAGATCGCATTGTTGACATCATCGCGAAATCAGAGTCCTGCGGGGTAGTTTTCTCCCCCAAAAAGGATCAGCCCTCATTTGGCCATTTGGCCTGCAGCGAGCGACGGCTGCTTGGCTGCTGCTGCTGCTGCTGCTACCTCAGTTTCGTTCGGTTCGCTTTAGATTGTTGTAAGTAATCACCGTCATCATCATCATCAGCCTCATCGATGGGCGGGCAGGCAGGCAGGCTGGGTGGCAGAATGAAGAAAAGGGGGTGGCGTCAAGGACAACTGGCGACATCATGTGCGTCATCGCAGCCGCCACGTTTACGTCCTACTCATTAGGTTGGCCAAAAGCGATTTTCTATTTCACGTTCATTTTTTTTTTGCGCTAGAAATTATATTTGCGAAATTGCGCATCGCCTTCAATTTTGGCGAGGGAAGTGGTTCCTTTAACCAGTGCATCCGGGGGTAGCTTTGGCACCTTTGCACTCTCTGCTGCCACCGCCACCGCCTGTGCCGCATGCGAGGCATCATTTGTGCACCTTTATCGCTCCTGGCCTTCGTATGTGTGTGCGTGCTGAGATTTAATGATTAACGCTGGACCAACACTGCCAAGCTGTCCACTTAAGGGCTGCGAAAATAAAAACAAAAAATAAATGGCAGGAAATGATAATGAAACGGGGCTCTGGAAAGAAACGATGCGATAAATACCCAGGGATTTGAAGGGAAATAAAATAAAAATAGATGTGTTTATATATATATATTCGTTTCTATTTAATCTTCATTTTATAGCAAAATTATATGTAAACTTCATAATAAATAGAAAAAAAATATTTAAAAAAATTAAATTTCTTTCTAATTTTATAGTTTTATTCATTGTTAATTATATATAATATACCATTATGCACATATTTTAAATGTACTTTGAATATATTCAATTAAGTTTCTTAAATATATAAACGTACAGGATTTAGATATTTCGATCTGCCTGGGTAATAATTTAAATATGATATTAAATTATATTTTAATATTGATTTTAAACAGTTTTTGAGTTAATTAAACAGATTTCAAATTTCAGCAAATGAAAATAAATGAATTTTAGACTCTTTAGAGACTCTAAGAAATTAATAATGTGAAAATGTAGTTCTTTCTTAGCAAAATTATTCTTCTTTCCACTTAATATTTAAATTAAGAACAAATTCCTATAAATAAAACAAAATCCTGCGGGAATCAAGGCCAATACGAATAAATTCTTTAATTCTTTTATCAGATTTTTATTTATTTTCAATAACCAAGTCCAACCGCAGCACCCCTTGAGAATTTAAATGACGCAAGTCAAAGCACCGAGAAATGTGTGGGATTTTTAATTGGAATTGGGTTATATACATATGTATATGTATGTACATAGGTAATCGTGTCACTCTGAATAATCCCCAGAGGTTTTTATTCAAAGAATCGAGGATATATAAAGTCTTTGATCAAGAGCAAACTAACAAAGAAAAATATTAATAATGATTTAGTTCATTGAAAAAGCAATGAAAGATGTGGGAAAATATATAAAATTAAAAAACTTATATTTTTATAATTAAGGTTAAATTTATTGGTTTAACAGGTTTTACAGGTTTTATTTTTTTTTTAATTTCTTCAAGCTTTTCTATTTTCTTTATAAAAGGGTTTAATCTATACTTAAAAGTAAACGCTTCCTGTTGCAGTTTAAAACCAAAGTAATAGTATTTCAATGGAGTGCCAATAAATAAGTAATCCAGTTAACCATCACATTTTATATTAAATCCTATTTATTGGCCGCTAACATTCCAGTTGATCCTTTATTCAGTGCCTGCCAGGGTATAGAAGCAATAAAAATAATTTTCATATGCACTCCGGTCTGTCTGTCTGATATAAAAGGTAAATAAATATACCGCGTCTGCTGGACCTTCTCTATCTCTCTTTATCACTGTGTGTGTTTTTCCAAGAGGGGTTGGGGATATAAGGGGGCTGGTTTCGGGGGGAGAGAAGGTAAGCTCCTGCAGCTGAGGCGACGCACGTTGGCAGCGGATGCCGGCCAAAGTGCCGGAAGTGAGGAAGTTGCGGCAAAGTATGCAATGATATCACTGCGAGCAAAGGAAGTTGAAATTTACAGAATTTACAGAATCATATAAACATAAACATTACTGTTTTAAATTAATTACCATAATTATTTTCAAAAGCAGAAGATTTCGAAACTAAAATGTACTTACCTGTTGGTTTAAAAAAATATGCTTTTAAATATTATTGGAAATTTACATATTTCATGTTCTCCAAGAAACTGTTTACCTTTGCCATTATAATATACATTGTATTATATTCATCAGAATATATTTTTCCAAGTGCATCCTTGCTCAGCAGGAGCTATCGAAGTAAGGGACTAAAAACCTGGCCAGATGACTAGTTTGGCATTCAAAGATTGCCCCGCATTTGGACAGCTTTCCGGTGCTGTTCTGTCCGTTGTTGCTTCGGTTCCTTTTGCCACCGCCGCCCGTATGTCAGCATTTCGCCGTTCACTAATCTGTCACGCTCGGTGTTCCCCTCGCCTCACCTCACTGCACCCCACCGCCCCTAGGCAGGATGCACCCCTCCACCGGCATTGTTCCACCTTCGGATTTTGGATTTTCGGGCTTACCTGGGCACAGTCGCTCGCTCATCAACCCTCTTCATTTACGGTTTAGCATAATGAAAAGTTGGGAGAGGGAAGCGAATGCAATTTGGGGTTGCAAAGCGATGCGATATAGCGACACCTTTGCCAAAGGGGGAGGAACTGAGAACTCGGGGTCCCTGAAATGGGATATATATTGGGTTATAGGCTTGAAACGCATGCCCAACGCACGACCAGCATTAATCCTTCTGCCGCTCCTGTAGCACTTTTCGCAATTGTTCAATTGTTCATGACGCAGATTTATCCTGGGGGTAGTCTCACGTTCCCCCTGGATATTAGGGAACATTTGTTGCCATATCGCAATTGTGATGAATTCGCCTTAATGCTGCTCACTCAGGCCTCGTTTTTGGCTTATGAATTATGAGCTATATTCGTGGGCAAAAGGTGTGTGTATGTTGCACAAGAGCTGGAAGTCAAGTGGGAAAATGGAAAAATAGAGTGGATGAACAGGGAAATAGTTTTGGATTTTTTGTTCACTTATATGACAGTTTTGGTAGGCATTTAGGTATTTTAAAACTAATTAAAATATATGAGAATTGTGTTAAAAATAAATTAAATACTAGGAAGATGTATATTTTCCACAAAATCAAAGATTTATGTATAAATAAACAACTTCTCTAATAAAAACTTCTATAAATTTCTAAATGAACCAGAAATATGTCCAAACAAAGGTGAAATACCCTTCGAAAAGGCTCACAAATCAGTTTGAAATTCATGGATACAATTGTATCTTGAGTGTGAGGCTTTTGTAGATGCGTTTTTCCAGGCTCCCCCTTTTGTTCCTCGTCGTCCTGTGGCATTTTCAATCCTTTGACTTTGTTTTTGTTCTGCTGGCTTCTCAAAATGCTGGCTGACAGATGGCATGTCCTGCAGCCAGGATGGGAGAATAGCTGTGGATATGGATACGCATTGACTGCACATCCTTGCTGTGTGCCTGGCACACGTTACAGTTTTTGCAGCTAGCATTTTCCAGCTTGCTTTTTCACCTATTTTTTTTTTCGGGGGGCTTCAGAGTCAGGGCGTGGCATGTCAGTTGAACGGGTGGGCGGCCGGCAGATTGGTTGCGTCTGCAGTTTTTTAGAGCACAAACCCAATGGCTTTCAATGTGTTCGGTTGGTATGTCCTGTGGTTGTGCTCAACATTTATGGCCAAGGTTTTTTTTTACGTTTGTCTTTCTGCGAAAAAAGGGATCTAGGAGGAGCGGCAGGAAATGGCTCATTGCACTTTGGCTTCACCGAAATAGCATTTAAGGCGCATTTCCTTTTCGGTTACTACTCCTCGTCTTTTTTGCCTGCTTCTTCCAGTGGCTTGGCATAACTCAATTGGATTTTTTTCCTGGATTTTAGTTACACCCAGGGGTTGGCTAGGTAAATCCCCGACTGCACAACTCCCCTCTAGCCACTTGAATCCGCTAATGACTCTCAACCTGGCCGCGCATGATAATGCAAAAAAATTTTTAAAAAAAGAAGGGAAACTCGTTTAATGGTGGTGGCTCAGAACGAACCGAGAAAAAAGAGTGAGCCACAAAAAAGGGAAAATTTAAATTAGATTAATTGATTGAAATGCGAAAAGCAGGCAGGCTGGGGTGTCACAGTTGTGTTTGCAACTTGTTTTTACGCCTCCGTGGCTGTACGGCGTAATGGTCTTAGCCCCGGTTCCATGCTCTCTTTCGGTAGCTGGAGGTGTAAATAATACGGATTTTGTTAAACCAAGCGAAAGTCATCATCTGTCTGTTCTTTGGCTCAGTTTTTGTCCGGGAGGGTTTTATTTTTTGTGCATTTTTTTTGTTTCTTACAGTGGCTCAATCAGAATGGTTTTGAAATGTATTCTATATTGGATTAAGGGCACTGGGCGAGTAATCAAATAAAAAACTATTGAAATGAGGGCGTACTAGTAAAATTGGGAATAGAGAAGGTATTCCTTGTTGGATTCTGCAAATACATATCTAAATTTGTAAATTTAGTTTTTATTTTGAAAAATAATTAGATTTGTTATACATAAATTTAACTGGACACTTTCTGAGAATTTGAGTGCAATATAATCAAAATCGGTAGTAAGCTCGAACTCGTTGCATTGCTTACTCGCTCCAGATGTTTACTCACTGACTTTTAAAGCGTGTGTCGTGGGTTCGAGTCCAAACAGGATCAAAATAAAGTAAAGTAAACTTTCAGATATTTAAACAAATATTAATATTCCTAAATATACATAATTTCTCAAGGTGTAGTTGTGTTTGTTAATTTTCTGCAATGTCTTGTCTTTTCTTTAATTATAATATTTAATTTTTTAACTTCACCTTCTATATCCTATTATTTGGCTCCTTCTCCCCATTTTAATAGCAACTTGTGCGAATTCTTATGATTTTTTCACTTCGCTTGGGCCTAATAAAGCGCTCAACGTCAATAAGCCGCCACATGTTGGTTTTATTTCTTTTGGGCTTTCGGTGGCTCGGGGAATTCTTTGCCTCATTTTTCGCCCATTCCTGTGCAACTTTCTCTGCAAGGCAGTTCACAAAAAAATGATGAGTCAAAAATTAATAAAAATACAGCGAAAAACTTGCGCCTCCAATGTATATTTTTTAAGTGAAACACGCGTGAGCCGAGTTTTAACAGCGGAACGTAGCTGTCGGATGCATTTCGGTGACTTTGCAGTGTGACACATGTGAAGCTGCATTTTCCACTTCACTTTCCCTTTTTTTTTTATTTTTCGCCGCATTCGTTTTGTATTCCTGCCGCTGCCGCTGTGCGAAAGTTATTAATTTTAATTGACTGTTGTGTAATGTGTCGCCGTCACTTCGCCAGTCGTCCACTTCACATGCTCCGCGGAGGAGCACGAAAACGCGCCACCAGAAGTCAATGTCCTGGCGAAGTGCAGTTCAACCCACTGGATTGGCTTTAATTAAGCACCAGCACACTGGGAAATAAATTTACTAGTTTACTAATATAAATGAGATTTATTTATTTTTTAATTTTAAGATTGATAGTTAAAGGGAATTATTTTAAGCAAGGTATCACTGAAGTTTCTTCTAACATCTAAAAATTACAGTGACATTCTGTGACATATAAAAAAAATATATTCTACAAAATTTAACACTTGTTTCCTTATTGTTTAATTAAGGCTACTTCTCTATTTCTAAAAATAATATAATTATAATTTTTCTAAGCTTTCATTCAACATACATTTTATTTCGAATTAGTTATTACCTTTAGAATTAAATCAAAATTATCATTATATAAACACGTGTATTATAATATAAATAATATACTAATTTTTTATATAAAAAAAAAAAAAATAATTTGTTTAGCAACAATTTTTTTTAATAGTTTTAAAAGTTATTAATGCAATATCAAGGCTTATAACTATTTTTCCTTTAAGACAGTTTTCTTTAAAATTTAAATTCATAAAAAAGCACTGTATATATATATATATATATAAAATAATTCAAGCGAATAAAATATAATTATTATTATGTTATTTATTTGTAAGATTTATTTTAGCCTAAGCAAATCTAACATTCTTTAATTTGTAAATTGTTGGTTTTGAAAAAATATATTAAATAAATTTTTTTTAATTTAATCAAAAGGTTAAAGGCAATTTTTTAATTTTTCTCAATATGAAAACCTGAAAATTTCAAATGTAAATATTATTTTACTCTTAATCTAAGATAGTTTTCCTTTTCTTTCAGCGCAGAAACGCGAAGAATCGCTTGACACTTTGGGCATGTCGTCATTTGGCGTCTAAAAATAGCCGCAAGCCGTTGGCAATTGCATTAATATTTTGTAACCGTTGTAATTAGGAGTGCGGGATGGGGCAGAGGGGGCTGCATAGAAACAACAACACTTAAAGCGGTAGATAATGTCGCTGGTCGTTGCTGTCTTTGGCCAGCTAATTGAGGTATGCGACAGCCACTTGTCACATTTCGCATATAATTTTAATTGTTTAACTCGGGAATAGGCGCCAGAGTTGTCGATTTATGCATTTGCTGGCGCCCCGAAACAAATTTTTTGCACTGCTGAAATGGATATGGAAATGGTTATGGAAAATGGAAATGAAAATGCAGCTCACGAGTGACATTATCAACGGATCTTTGATGAAGACAAATGATCGCCGCGGCCGTTGCATTTTGTGCATCTTGTCTAATTAACGAGAAATACCAAAGTCAAAAGTGGACTTTGGTCGCTGCGAGATGAACGGGAAGTGCGAATGGTGAGCAGACTGGGTCACCGTCTGTCTTATGAATGATCGATGATGGAGCCAGAGATTGCAAAACTTCAAATATGCTGAATTTTCCCACACTTTGGTAAAGGAAAAAAGCTTGGAATTGGTCTCTGAAATAACTTATATAAATTTATTAGATTTAATTTAAAACTCAGACTTAAAGAATAAACTCTAAACCACTCTCCTGACCCTCCCTAAACGTGTTAACTGCTTTCATTGGCCTTTAAGGTCCTTTAGCTATTCATGTGTTGGCCGGAAAATGTTTAAATTCATAACTCTGGCAGGGAAAAGGATATGGTAGCATGGGCTATGCGGAGATTTAGAGGCGTTAACGCCCTTTTAGCGTTTTGGCAGACGGAAGCGCCGGTGCGCCTGGCCAAGGCACGAGGATATATGTTCATATACATACACTGATACAGATATATACCTAAAAACCTGAACAGATCGCACGGCAGGCGGGCGGACTCGGGCATAAACAAAGTGTGAAATTTGTACCTAAAATAAAAATGCGGCAAAGGATGCGGCCAGGACATACTCTCCTACTCGTGCTAAGGTCCATGTCTGCATTTGATTTCCTGCGAGGTCGAAGTCGAACATTTTTCAGCTCCATGCGGGATTCACACCTCTCTGTCAGGGGAGAGGCAGGGGAGATGGATTTTTCACATGCCGTGGCAAACATTTGGCCAACACATGGTTCCTGCTGCTGTTGCTGCTGCTGCGTATCCGTGAGATATTCGGCTACATGTGCGGATGCAGATACGGATACAGCTACATTTCGGTGTGTGTACCTACGCCTTCTGGTCACCGCTGCCAATAGCCTGCTCCCCCCGCTTCCCGTTTAGCAAATCCTCCTGCTATCCTTTGTGTAAACAAATCAAATGTTCCGCGTGTTTGCCGTTTTGTCTCGCGCCAAACGATGAACAGCCAGCAGGACACACACTCAGGGAAATAGGTTGTTAAATATCAAATGAAGAGAAGCAAGAATTTTGGAAATTTGTCATGCAAATTTAGAATATCTCTCAAGTTTCTTACAGGTTCCTTGTATTGGCTTTCCTGGACTTGATATTAGAATGTAGTTTAAGGACTTTGTAAAATATTTAACAATATTTAACCCAACATAAATTAATAATTATTTAAATATGTTATTATATTTTTGTATAAGAAAAAGCTTCACACTCTTCTCTTAGACAGTTTTTTCTTGAAGTGCATCTCTCTTTCTCACAAAAACAAGCGCTGAATTGGAATTGACCCGGCAAATGTCTTTGTCAACAAGCGTCAACCGAACTGAACTGCAACGGGCCAAGTGAAGCCAAGCCAAGCAAATTGCCTTTAAACTGCCAAAGAGAAGGGATATATAATACATATATACACGGATATTTGTATGTGCGGGGGAGCTCAGCGAATGTGGCGAAAAGTTTTCGCAAATCAGCTGAAATTATGAACTTCCTTGCCATTGCCCAAGCGGAAGTTCATTTTAGCCCGCAATAAAAGTTTGCATCTCCTCGGCGGCGACGACGACGACGACGCACCATTCGCAACTCCATCTAAACTCCAGTCCCAGCTCCAGTTCTAGTTCCACAGCAGAGATCCATTCATGTTCATGTGCAAAAGTTTTGCGCTTATATAAGAGCATCAAATTTGCATCATTCACTTAAAACAAACACGCTGGCACAAAGGATTCTGGCTGCTCCTGCTTCTGCTGCACAGAAAGGCAAACAAACAAACAAATATTAAATGCAAATAAATGCAAAGGAGGAATAACGAATTGTGGGATTCCGATATCGGGTGAAAGTATGAGTCGCCACCTGAAAAGGTTGGAGCACTTTTAGCTCTGCGAGCTCTGCATTTCGGAAGTCATATATCTGAGTAATCAAAGCAAACTTTCAGGGCAAACACTTACCATACTTGGCGGAAAAAAAGGAAAATCTGGCACATACATACATATTAATAAAGTTGGTCATGGGAAATTGCCTTTAAGGTCCTTCAAGAAGCTGAAACTGCAACGTTTTTCTAGTTTTCGATTCGAAAAGACAAACTTTTGCTGTTAAACCAACAAATGCCAGAGCAAACACCCCATGCACTCTCAGGCTACATACAGCTGCAGATACATATGGAGATTCGGATGCAGATGCAGATATAGATACAGATATTAGAGTGAAAAAGGAGCACCTACGAGAAAGGAACTCAGCAAAGAACCCGCACACATGCAAATTGCACTCAAGGAGCGGCGAACATTTTAGGAATTTATAGTTTTCTCTTATTTACCGACAGGAAGTGCAATTCACAAATCGTTAGCTCAACCTCAGACGAACGAGCCAAGAAATCGAAACGGGAAGCCTTAACCCATTAAATAAGGCATTAAGAATTGATGATTTTTATTCAAAAGAAAAATGGGGAAAAAACTACAAGGAAAGGGAAGAAAAGTGGCTCTTTAAGAAAGAAATTAATAGTATTTTTAAAGGTTTCTTAATCATTAGAAACTCTCTAAAATTAAACTACTGGATAAAATATTGTTGCCCACCTTAGACACATTTTTAAAACGTTTTTAAATCCATTAAGAATATCTTTATTTTGATTTTTCCTACATTTAGGAAAATATTTAAGCTGAATACTGAAACTGAACAAAATATATATTCTTTACTACACTTAAAATTATTTAAAAATAGTTCTGGCTCCACTTAATACATTTCCCTAACCAATACCTCGGATTCACAGTTGATCGGTTAAAGATCTACCCCAATAAATCCCCTATCAGTTACCAAAACTTGCATAAGGTGTCCTTAGCTCGTAAAAGAAACTTATAATCAACAGCTTTGGCGGCTCAGCAAACTGCCAAAGGCGCAAAACTATCTCAAATATAAATATTCTTGGGTATGTGTGTGGGAGCTGCTGAGTATCTAAGTATTTCAAAATAACATAAGTATCCTTCGCTATATCCCTCGCTCCTTGCTCCAGCCAGAAACTTTGCCATCCCGAGTCCTTTCCTTGTCCTGCAGCAATTCCCCAAATGCGGCCCGTGTGTGCATTTAAGCCACTTTTACTGAAACTTCACATTAATTTCAATTTGCTGCCAGTAAAAGTTTTCCATGCACGTCCGCAAATTGCTTTTTGGGATCCAACGAAGAGCACGGGCGAGGAAGGTAAGCCATATATAGGAACTTTAACACTTTGTGGTTAAGACTTGGCTTTCGATAGGTGATACCTCCAGCAAGGACGATGCCATCAGCGAAGGGCAAATAATAAAAGTCAAAGTTGCTGACGCGATAGTTGAGTGGCGGGAATCTTAGTTATAGTTTTGCTAATTTCAAATGCAATTTTTAGATTTATGGGTTTGGAAATAGATTTTAATAGTTTATCTATGATTGAGAAAATAACTCGAAATGAATAATTATTATGACCTAAATCGTAACAACTGAGAATTGAAGTACAAAACTATAATAAGGTCTTGTGGAACTAATTTCTTGACCTGTTAATTGAACAATTGAACTTATTAGCTGACCTTTTGGCTCCCTAAAATGTCATAAATAAATCTCAAGCTTTGCTTTTCATACCATTTTGTTCTGTCCCAAAACCGCTCTTCACTTTGTTTTTATTTCGATTTGTTTTCCTTATTTGGTGGAGCGACCCTGCAAACTGTCGGACTGTACAGGGAAACCTTTGTTTTTGGCCACCCAAAATGTGATTCGCGGAAAGCACAAGACAAACACACAGCCCCCGAAATCTGAAACGTGCTGAAATCTGCTAGCTCAACATTCGCTTTAGCGGCACCTTTTGTGATGACGATTCTCGAGATGTGAAAGAATCAGACTCTGATTCAGATTTTGATTCTCTCATTCGGTTAGTGAAGAGTGAGAACTGAGGTCTGAGACGACGCCCACATGCCACATTTCTTACGTGACTCGGACAGATGAGAGGTTCGGATTCAGAGGTTCAGGTTCGTGGGCCTCAGCTGGGTAACATTTAGCAATGAAATCATGCGGACAATAAATTTGCATTTCTATAACTGCCAGGGTTCCACACCATAGACATATATATTTTTAGTGTGGGGATAGAGCGGAGGTCTACCCTCATTAGTCTTAATAGTTTAACGACTGACTATGGTTTCGTTTCTTAATGAGCTTGAAAGTCGGCCAGTTAAATTTTATAAATTGGTAAGGGTTTCCAAAATGTAATGGCTGTCCTTTAGGAAGCTAAGAGGGTGAGTGGAAACACCTTTGAGCCCAAGATATTTGTCACTGGTACAGTCTCAGTTGGCTTGGGATGTGCTTCCTTTTATTCAAAAGAAGTAAAACTATCAGAGACTTAGTAGGATTTAAAAAGAAAGATAACTAAACATATGGATTTATTTTCGCTTTGAAAATAAAGAATTATCATTATTTAAATCTAGTTTAAAAGTTTCTTATATAAACAAAAATAGCTGTAACTATCTATGAACATTTTTCCAGCCTTAAAATTATTTTCTAGATTTATCCTATATTTTCTTCATCTTAAAAATAATTTTTTCTGAGTGCACAAGACACACGGCACAGCGCACACACTTGTCGCCTGTCCTGTGCGCTTGTCTCCTGTCCCTCGTCCGTTGTCCGTTGTCCGCTGTCCGTTCCGTGAGCTCATAGTTTATAATCCTGTTATTTGCCTGTTGTATGTCCCTTATGTCCTGCGGGATATGTGAAACTTTGTGGCTCGATAAGATGGCAAGACATTTGCATACGAGGGTTGAAAGTTTTTGGGAAGTTTTTGTTGCTCTGCGAGAAGTAAATGGAGAGATATGATACTCGGTGAGGGTTATATGTGCCAAAAACAAAAAAAAAGTATAAATCCTTTGGAATTTCCTGCAACATTGTCTATATTTATTTGTTCTTCGCAGCTGTCATTCACCTCTCAACCGAATGTGTGTCCTTGTCAGCTTTGGTGGCCACATTTCACATATCAAGTTCAAGTGCCAACATCACCTGGCGGGATGCCTCAAAATCAGCGGAAAGTCGCAGAGGCGGAACACGTTTTCCCCGCAAATGTTTCCCTTTTTCCGTTTTTCAATGGGCCACCCAGCGAGTTTGGCTTTTTGCAACGCAAACAAAACGTCAGTCAGGCCGAAAGACTGGGGCAAAAACCGCGATCTGCTGCCTTGCAATTCACATTTCACACCAAACACGCAGAAAAATATTGGATTTTTTAAAAAGAGAACAACGTTTATTTATTAAATTATTGTAAAAGCTCAGTAAAGACACTGAAAATGGAAAGAATTCAATTCAATGTGGCTTATCCCGAAAAAATCATGTAATGATTTTGTATTTGCTTTGAAAAATAAAGATAACGCTTAAAAAAAATAGTAACAACATAATTTTAATGGGCTTTCCAATAGTTTATCTTTTTTAATCAAAAATGCAATGTTCACGTGTAAAATGTATAAATTTTTATACAAAATCGACTTCCAACATCCAAGTACACTTTATTTCTCTTTGTGCAGCCAATGCTTCCATTGCGTCTCAATGCTGGGCAAAAATAGTGCGCCGTGTCCGTGTCCGACGGTGTTTACTTTGGCAGCACTTGAAAACAAAAATCCAAATCCGAATCAGCATCTAAATCCCAGGCAAATTCCGAAAACCCCAAGACCACCCGCGTTGTTGCCGCCGAGAAATGTTTCGAAATTAATTACAATTAAAAGTTTTTTGGGTTTGGCTGTTGTTGTGGAAAAGCGCGCACCTTGGCCAATAAAATGAAAATTTATGGGTCACACATGAGCAGCGGCCCAAGGAAAGTGTGTGTTCGCCTCCGCTTTCCCAGCTTTATTAATTGGCCATGGCTTATCCTCCTCAACCAAGGCGGTGGTCGCCTCTCAAAGGCTTAAGACCAAATTTGTCTTGCCATGGGGCGACCACAAGGCAAGGCAGGACGGAACTAGGCACAAAGGTCTAGGCACTGGGAGAAAGTTCCTCGTTTTTTTTGGTTTTTGGAAAAGTCAAAGAAATAGTTATGGGCAAGAACTAATCTAATATTTTAGAGCTTATGTACAACAAAATAATATAGTTCCAAGTATTATAAATGTATTTTAATCTAAATTACTTAGGATACTATAGAATTCTATTGAAGCTGAGTATTGTAAATAAATTTATATAATTTAAACTTTTAAATATATAAATAATCTTTATTATCTTTTAGTATTCTTTATTTTTATTTATTTTTCCCAGTGAGTTGATAGTTCCTTTTCTCAAAGAAGGACTGCCTGAGTGGGTTAAGGAGCACACACTCACCTCCGGCTCACAAAAGGGATTCAATTTTGAGGCCGAGGGGGTTGTTGGCCACATGTGTGTTGGACTTGATGGCCCAGATAAAATGGCCATTCTTTTGGGTGAGATTGTAACCAATTTCTGCTTCCCGCTGCTGTAGGTAAAGTGATAAGGTTTCTAGGGGAGCGGGAGAACTGGGAACACACATGCTGGGAACCACATAATAATTCTTGAGAACAATGTAAAGCGTCAATTGTGCATGGCCAATGTACGTCCGTATATATGTTCATATATATGTGGGTAGTTTCTTTCTAGATTCGGAGACGGCGCAGAGGGAGGACGCCCAGACATCGGGGGACAAAGACGACAACGCCGGCACATGCCACACGTCAAGTCAAGAAATTTAAATTAAAAACCTTTTTTGCATGAAATGTATTTGTTTGCCGCCTGCAAGCATGATGCATATGTTTCCACTAATTCTGGAGGGGGGAAATATAGTCTAAGGAAAGAGGTTACATTGTACAAGATTTTTGGCAAAAGCTGCTGAGTTGGACATAGACTTGAGTGGATTATTTCGGGGTATGTAGGGGAAGATACTAATTGAAAGGGGTTTGGATTGACAAATACATATAATCAAGCCTGAATATATATTATTAATAAATTAAATACGAGGCTGGGAAAACATTTTAGATTATTTTTTTTATTAACCATAGAATTTCGTGTAAAAAAACTCATAGATAGCAAAGTCCATATAGCTCACAACACATTTCACAGAGTTCCAAGATTTCCGCTTAATCGAAGCCTGGTTAGTCAGCCAAAAAGTATATATAACATATATTACTCATTATATATATTCCAATTTCGCAGTGAGCGAAATCAATTAGACATCAGCAGATAGTAACTAGTGAGCTCACTCTACTGTGCGGGTAATTGTCTCAAAATGTGATTAGTTCAGTTTTATCAGCAAAAAAAAAAGAAACAAAGAACTCGTAAATTCAGCCGGAGCTTTGTGCCTATAAAAGTAAATCAGTTTGAACTGTCTGCTCCTTCTGTCCCTTCCCTCCTTTAATTTTTTCCCTTCTCTTAAGTATTTTTCTCTCACATATGCTTGCCAGTGAGTGGCAATTAATTTGTGTGCTTAATTCGCCTAATTATTCCGGGCAATAAAATTTTCAATACACTGAAATGATGATGATGACGACGAAGGGGAGGAGATCATTTATTGTCCCTTTGTCCACACCTAAATACGGAAAGATTTCTTGGATGGGAGGCGAAGGACACGTTTAATTCAATTCGCGAAGGTTCCTTGACTCGACTTGACGTGGCTCTGCTCTTTTTTTTATTTATTTATATATATTTTTCCCCTCCTTGGCTTAGTGGAAATAAAACGAGGAATAAAAAACAAGCAGCGACATTTAAATTCAAATCGCTGGAAGACGCTGACAAAGAAGCCGGCGCCACACGTCGGATTAATTTTATGTGCCTCGGGGAAAAGCTGCGCCAGGACCTCACTCTCACTCGCCCTCGCCTCAATTAGAGGAGAAAATGGGGCTTTGGGAAGAGCCAGAGTCAGAACCAGAGCCAGCAAGGACCTCGTGGAGTCCTTTGGCATTTGCCATTGGCTGGCTGCAATTGTTAAAATCGAATTAAGCCACGGTGTCGCATACTTTTGATCTCCCCGTCGAGTGAAAACGGCGACGGCGAGTCAGCCAATGAAATGTTGCACTGCTCGCCGAAATGTCCTTACATTGTCCTTGCCAGTTCAGTAAATGGAGGTATTTTCACCCACCGCCTCTCCTTTCCCCCCTGCGAATTTCAATTTCGGTTTGCTTTGGCGCAAATGAAATTAAACGAAGATTAGTCGTGTGCTCGCTAGATTATTCCAAGAAATAAAAATCTCCCAGATATACCAGCGTTCATTATTTTTTCGTTTTGCTGCGGCGGCTTTTGGCTGGGCGCTTATTTTTATTTGGATTTTCCATTCGCCTTAACGTGCAGCGCTTTTTTTATGGCCCCTTGAGGTGATTTGCTCAAGTTCGCCGGCCCCCATTTCGAGGCAAATCGCAGGGGAATAGGAGTTTATATAGAGATTGTAGAAAGACGAGGGGGTGTCACATTAGTGGCGCTAAGATCTGGGCAAATCACAGGCTACATTTAACCCGCAAATGATGGTCGGCTTTGGCACCAGCTGCAATTTATGAAAGGCTGAAACCAGAATCCTGGCTAATTGAAAAGATGTAGGATTTTTTAAGAGATTATTGGGTTATTTTTCTTTTTTTTTTAAATAATTATATACAAAAATTTTCGTTTTTGAAATATAACTAAATTGAAGAATTAAAAGAATGAAATTAAGATGTAGGATTTTAAATACGAGTAGAAGGAATTTTTGTCCAATCAAGAAATATATACAATGGTTTTCTTTATGGATATATTTATCGATTAACTATTTTTTTTTTATAGAATTATAGTTTCTTATCGCATTACACATTAAGTAAACAATATAAGCAATTAACAGAAAATGCTGTATAAAAGAATATACCGCGTTTCAGGGATAATCATTTTAATTCAGCTTCCAATAAGTATGCAACGCTTTTTATGAATTAATGACCGGGTATTAAATAGTCTCAAAAAAGTGCATAAGGTCTTTTAATCTATATAAACATGTACAATTCATATAGTTTAAACCAAAATGTATATTCAAGGGAAAATAGTATATATAATAAATTAATTTTCCTCTAAAAGGCACCACCGAAAGCATAACTCCTTAATCATTCCCCAATAAATCTTCTCTCCGTCGCTTTCTTCGCTGACCTCCGTTTGTCCGTGTGTTCAATTAAAAAATGGTCAGCATTAATTGCTAACCAATTTACAGTCCGGACACTTCCTTGTTGGCGTCTCAAGTATCCTGGACGGCGGACAGGATTTTCTCGCCTTTCCAGCTGCCACTTTGATGAGTCGATGCTGACATTTTCTGCATATTAATTGAAGACAAGGCCTCCGATTCAGTTGGTCCCTTGAGCCGCGTGCCCGCGTCCACCCTTGGCTTAATTTGCGGTAAGTTCATTAAGTAATAAAACATAAATTTCATCATTTTTTTGTGGAGACCTCCTCGGCACCCCTCCCACCATCAAGTTCTTGATACTTTTCCCATTTTTTTCTCGCTGGTATTTTTGTTGTTTTTTAATGCTTTGCATATTTCTTTAATGAATTAATTCTGTTTTGGTTTCGCTTTGGGTTTCGCTTCTGTTGATTCACCGTTCACTGGACTTTGATAAAAAAAGGCGCAAAGTCGTCGCCGCGACGATAAAAATAAAGAAAAAAAAAGGGAAGGGGGGTAGGAATTTTTATATAATTTATGCAGAAAAAACATTAGGGGAAATCGGCGGCAGGGAAAACGCGTTTGTCGAGTGTTAATTATGCTCTGGCTGCCAAACTTTTCTATCAATTTTTGAAAAATATATAATTTGAGAGTGCGGAAAAACATGTTTCGCATATGAAAACAAAGATACGGAAAATTGGGTGAAAAAAAAGGAAACTAGGAAAATGTTGCGCTTTGTCAGCGGCTAATTGCATCCTCCTGGGGTTTCGTCCTATAAAAGAGGAAAGCGCCCCTGCATCCAATTGCAGTGCGTGGAAATTGAAGCGAATTACACTTGGGAAAAAATGTAGCTGTATTTTATTTTATTAATAATATAGTTTATAATTTAGGTATACAAAGAAGTGAATTTTAAATAATTTATAAAGAGTTCTAAAAAATTCTTAAATGTATCGATTTTATGCTTTTTTATACAAAATATTATTGCATACTTTTAGGATCCGATTTAAGTGATATTAAATTGAAGTTGTAATAATCTTTTTTAGAATGCCAGTTCTTCAGTAAATGTAATGAATTATTTTTAATATATTGCATTTTCTTATGATAAATTGAAATATATATATATTAGTATTGTGAATAATTTTATCAGAACCCTTAAGAAATATAAAATCACTTAAAAAGCGTCTAAAAATATGCACCAAAAATGCTTACTTAAATTTTTTCATATACAAAATAACAATATTTATTTATTGTAACCTAAACGGGTGTATTATAATTTTGTTATACCCGCATTTCTCCCAGTGCAGTGGCTGCGATGCCTTAGAGTGTGAGGTTGTCAATCTCCTCGCCTGTTGTTTGTTGTCTCCCGATTGTTGACATGCCCTTCCCGCAAATGAGCCGTGCAATTGTCGGGCTGCCTCCTATTGACAGCTCCCAGCTCGATAGTCCAAGTGCAATATATGGTATATATAAATATATGTATATGTATATGTATATACTGCCATAGAGAATCCCCCATAGAAATGCCGCGGTATTCGTCTCCAATTTCAGACGTGCGCTCGTCTTTGGCTTCATCTTGTTCATCTGCATTTTGGCCTGACTGACAAATGTCGAGGTTTTTGTGACACTGAAAAGTGTGACGATTTATTTGGCATATGGCACGGGGTGCAGGAATCAATTGGTTGTGCAGATGCCTTAGAGCTGCTACAAGGGCATTGACAAGCATCCTCAACTGGACATCATTTGTCTTTAGAGCCATTTGTAAAGGGTGTACCATTTGAAATCCCTTTGTTAAGATCAAATTTCCGGCTGACTAGTGTTTGTCAACGGCCTAATGGACTCTCTCCTCCTATAATATATTAATTAATTAGGCTCGTTTTACCTTGACGCAATTCGTCAGCTTGGTGATAGCACAGCGAACAGAGGCATCTTTGTTGATAAGAAAGAAAGCCTAAGCTGGGGGCATGACAATCTCTATATACTCTTTATTCAGTTATATAAAGATGGAATTTAGTTCTGTAATATAAGAGCATAACCTACTCTGATCTATGTTGCAGAATAAAGTTAATATCAATATTAAGAATCTTCTGCAAAGTAAACTTTACCTTTCTAGTTTACTTTTATTACCCTTCTTAGAGGTATATACCCTTCATTTCTGTCAGGGTAAACCACGCTTAGTTCATTCCTAATCTCAACGACCGAAACACGCCTGAGACCGCTTCCAGTACATGTTGATAGGCGTGGGTTCATGGGGTCAGCGGGTTCGCAGATAAGCTGGCTTTAAAATCGTAATGGTAGCCGGTCCAAGCGGTATTGCGTGCATTCCGTGTCCGACTTTCGATCCGCAATGATGCGTCTGAGCTCGCTGCTGGCTGTGGCCCTCATCCTGGTCCTCGGCTCCGTCTCTGTCCTCGCGGAGGTGATCAACTTCCAGACGTGTCCGGATAGTGTGGACACCTGCATCATTCACGAGGTGCGAGTGAGTCCCTGTCCGCAGGCGGAGAAGCGGCTGGCTTGCAACATCCGTCGACGACGTGCCTCGCAGATAAGTTTCGACTTCGAGCCCAAGTTCAATGCCGATCAGCTGGATATAACCCTGGGTTGGGCCAAGTCCGAAACAGAGGAGCTGATGCTGCCCACCTTGGAGCGAGATGCCTGCAAGTCCACCACCTGCCCGGCGCAATCCGGTGTTAAGCAAACCTATACCACCGATGTGCCCATTGAGGCCAAGTTCCCATTAAGTCCCTACACCATCCGCTGGGCCATCAAGGATCCAGCCAGCGGCAAACGCTGTTGCTTCACCATAGACATCAAGGTGGTGCGTTAAGGAGTCCCAGAACATCAAAAATAAGTGAAAAACTATATTTTTTGAATAAAATCCAAGAGTATTGCCAAGGCTTTTTAGTTAGTTTCTTTTTTTATAATTATTGCTTGAAAAATAAGACATATTTTCAAAGTTTTAAACTTGTTAAAAATCTTTTTCCTGCTCTCCTCTTCTTTTATTTTCTGCTAACGATTTAGTGCATTTTTTAATTATTCGTGTGCTTGGGTCGCTTTGTATTGTTACGGCCCACTGGGGACCATCTCGGGGAATAAAGAAATTTACTGCAATAATCATCAACCTGCTGGCGACTAATTTGAACCCCAAAGCCCCGCGGACAGCAGAGGGAAAGTATATAAAACTTTGATTGAACTTTTGGGTGCCATTAAAAAATCACCCCGCCCTCCGACGCGCTGCCTCCGCGGGTCTTATCAGCGTCGTGAAACAATTAAAAATTGAGCACTTAAGTTGTGGTCATAAAATCATTTGTTTTTCCCTCGTTTTTTCCGCCTCGTTTTTTCTCGGTTTTTATTGTTTTTTCTGTTCACATTTTTCAGTGGTGGAAAATTCAAATAGCAAATCACTTTGCATACTCAGTGTTTCTTTTACTAAATAAGGGGTCTATTGGTATTGAAGGGGTTTATATTTACGAGTATATTGAAGAAACTGTTCTTTAGTAATTATCATAGACAAATATTCAATTCTAAATAATATTTCATCAGCTTTTTGCTGTTTCATAATATATTCTTTAAGTATTCCAAATTTAGAAGTTGAAGTTTATTTGTATTTAAAATTAAAGAATGTTCAGCTATATTTTTCTTTAGTTTCCTTCCTTAATTTATTTTATTAAAAAGCTCTACAATTTGTATAGGGTATCTTGCCGTTCATTCTTCTCCTTAGAGCCTTCCTACTTTCAGTTTCTATTGCGTTCATTGTTTACCTAAACGAAAACGTAGCCATATTTTCTGCTTTGGGGATGGGGAATTGGTCAGAAGTCTGATAGGCCTGACCCCAAAAAAAAAAGAAAAATAAATGAAATAAAAAAAGCAGGGCAATAACAACACAAACAACGTCAGACACTTGAGCAAATAATAATAATAACGAGAGTAATCGGAGAAAGGACTTTCAAAACACATTGTTAGTCAATTTTGGGAGCCGAGGCACTTTGCCTGGCATCAAATTCAGATTTCAGCGTTGGCCTCGCCATATTTCTTGCCCAGAACGTAGGGCGTCTTGGTCAGCTGAGAGACGATTTCGCACTTGACCTCCTCGAAGCAAGGTGTGGCATTCACGTAGATCACCTCACGGCGCTGGCTAAGATAGGCGTTCATGGCGGGCTCACTCTTCCGGAACTGCTGCATCTGGCGATCCAGGTAGCTGATGTTCGACTGGGGTCCCGGCGAGTAGCTATTGACCAGGATTCTCATTCTGGCCATGCGTTCGTCGATTTGCAAAAAGATGAACTTATTCGGTGGCACAGTGAAGCCCTCGAAGAGCTCCTTGGCCTCGCACTTATTGTTCGGATAATTGAATAGTATCCAGCCACGGTGTAGGGCATCGTCCTTTAGAAGTCGTTTCTGGATGAGATTCCCCACGGCCTCGGATCTCTTGTAGACGCAATCCTCCTCAATGCCCTCCTGAAGCAGGCGGGTGTGCTCGTTCTGCTTGGCTCCATTGATGCTGTGATAGATCAGAACATCGGCATCTATGATAAGCAGGTCCCAGCGTTGGGCCAAAACATGGGCTAAAGATTTACGACCCGATCCCGGCTTGCCATGGATCACGATGCGGTGATAAAAGTTCCTGGGCAGCTGGTAGAAATCCCCCGGCACTCCGCGATGAAAGGCATCCAAGGATTTGGAATATATATCAACTCCAATCCTTCGGATATTCTCCCCCATCCAAAGGCGCACATCGGTGACTCCATCGGCCACTACGATCTCTGCCAGAATGCGACTCATCACCTCCATTAGTTTGTGCTTCTCGATGTAGTGCATAAAGGCGGCTCCAAACTCCACCAGCATATCTTTGTTGAACTTTGTGGGGAGAGACATGGTGAAGTTGGGACTTGTCAGAAATGAAATTTATTTAAATTATGAGGTGATTGGGAGAAAATTCAATTTAAATTTTCAAAATGGTATCTATGACTTTTAAGGTTGCAAGTTTGCTGGGGTTTTGTTGATTTAACAAAGAATTATTCTAAAGAAACGTCTGCTCGAGGGGATTTAATTGTATTCCTAGTCTATTTCTTTTACATATTCTCCAAGAACTATTCAGCTTCTCGAAGGGTTTTCCATATCCTGTTGAATTACTTACCGCCACATTACCAAACTCATAACCAGAGCTGTTGGACAGCATATTACCATTAAGACAAGTCTGTGACTGGGAATCTAGCATTGTTACCATCATATTAATTGCTTCCGGTACATTATTAGAAAATGGCGCGAACTTCCGGGCAGCTGAGGAAGCCCGGCTTGGAGCCCCCATTTAAAGGCCAACTAATGTCTTGGCCAGAACTGAAGCCAAGATATGTCAGGCCAAGGAAAATTGGCTCCATATGAGTGCAGTTTTTGGGGTGACAATATTTTCCAGCGAATTATGACAGCTCCTTTGTCTTTCCGCAGGATATTCCCAACACCAACTCCCACTCGAGTCCTTTGGCATTAACAATTTAAAAAGCCGGGACTGCTAACGGTCTGCAAAGTGTTGCCAAAATGTCTGTCATACTTTATGCCGTCTTATGAGCTGCCCAAGCATGTTCCAGGCTAAGCCAAGAATCCAAGGAGAGAGCATCCTTATGAGGATGCCATGAATGCCTTGAAGTGGAGCGGAGAGTGGGGGCGGCTGAGTGGCTAATAAAAACTAGCATAAGATGAAAAATTGCTTCCTGTTGCTGCTACTGCCTTGGCAGGACACTCTCCATATTGTTATGTCAAATATGCTGTTAATATCTTGCACACACTAATATCGCATCCTTCGGCTTCCTTAACATTTGCTCTGGGGTTTATCGAGTTTTCCAGCTCCACCAGCTGGTCAGGAGAATGAAACTAAGATGCACTTGGCAAAGTAAATTTATAAATATGCAAAAATATAGTTTTATTAATATTTTTAACAGGATATAAATAGTATAATTCTTACAATATGTTAAACTTCATAATATTGTCTTTGATTAATTACAATTTTAGAGATATCCAAGAAGAAGGTTATTATTTATTTGAGTTAGACTAATAGTTCTACTTTATAAATATTCAAATTCAAACTCCTTGGCGTTGCATTGGGGTTTGTTTTTAATTATAAAAAATATGAATTTGTATGTTGATGTGACTGCTTTCGGCTGTTGCCTCTGCCACAAAAGCGCAACTTTTTAATTAAACTCAAAGCAAAAGCAAAAAGCAAATGCGAATGCGACTGCGACAACGATAACAGTTCCGACAGCTTCTCATCTCATCGCGGTTCTCAGTTCTCAGTTCTCGGAACTGTGTTCCAAATTACATTTCATCATTATGACCAGAGTCCATATAGCATATATCCTCCCCTTGATCCGATCCCTCACCACTCTCCATATCCTTTTTTAATCGCCGAAAAATTGTGGCACAAGCCGCCGCCATCGTCGTTTGTCGCATTTTTTCGCGTTATCTCAGAAGACTCGCGGATCGAGTCTCGCCAACGGGAGACAAGAAGGCGCCCTAGAATCACATATGAAAATCCAGAAACCGAAGCTCAGAATGCTCTTTAAATTAAAAACGGAAAATATTAAAGAACTAATTTCAATTTAAAAAATACAACCACTGTGAATATATTAGGCATGTTTTGGTCAAGTTTTGTTTGCTTTCAAAAATCAGGTTCCTTATTTACAAGCTTTATTTTAAGTTAAAATTGTTTATTTCCATTATTTCATAATTATTTTATGTTGAAATTATATACTTTTATGCTCAATTTTAAGAATTATTATTACATTAATTTAAGAAATATAAAAACAATGATTATATAGACAAAAGGTACCTGTTTTTAGCCAAGTTTAGTGTGCTTTAAAGATTAGTTTCCTTATTTAAGAGCATAATTCTTAAGTACAAATTTAGTAGTTCCATTATTTCATATATATTTAATGTAAAAATAATATATTTTTATGCTCAACTTTATAAATTATTATTAGGATCTATAGAAGTACCATCTCAAGGCATGATTTTAAATATATTGTTTTAAATATATATTAATTAGTAAATTACTTTTCTTATACATTATTTCACCTACATTCTTTTGCAGTGAATCAAGGCCCTTGTAATATATATTATTTCATTAACAATTACCCTTTTCATCATAACTTTAAAAAATTAATTCCAAATACCCAAGAACCAGTTGCGGTTTTTGTAAAAAACTACGCAAGATATGAATATATATATTTTGATACCAGAAACTGGACGCAGCTGTGTCGCCAGAAGAACTGACTACTGAATGAGTAATGTGTAACGGGCACTACAAAGCCCAGGGGGAACGGGGTTCCCAGAGACTGCTAGTGACTCTGGGGCTGTACTTAAAGTAATCATAATCACAGAGAAGAGGCAGTGCCAACCTCATTATACCATTGCCAACCGTTGAAAAGCGAGGCGCAATTCCAACATAAGCGGGGGCCGATAAGGAAAAGTGATGTTCGGTGCTTGGCACAGCACGTCTAGGAGAACAATCCGTGGCACCAGACACAGAAAAAAAATCTAAATAAAATAAATAATGATAAATAAATATATGATATTATTTGTAGTTATAAAGGATATTTAATAGTTTATTTATACAATAAGAACACATTACAAACTTATTAGTAATATCATTTAATTGCACTTTACTTTACTTTTACTTCTATAAATCAAATAGCTTCTCTGCGTTTTTCCCAGTGTCCTTGCAGTTCTAGCTTCTGAGATTGTCAGCTACTTTCAAGTGAGCCGCCGTAGTGAGTTCGGGTTAATCGCGGCTCACAACCCCGGCTGCATCGTCGACTGCGATGTAGGGGTCTTATCGGTTAAGCCGGCGGCCCATGGACCCTTATCGACTTCCTCCGTGGCCCGTCCTCATACTATCCCCGCCAGAAAGGAGCGGAAGTAATGAGCGCCGTGTGTTGTCGTCGCCGACTTGAGCTTATCAATTTCACAATTGCATATTGCTTTATCGTTGAACAAGCTCGACGGCCAGCATAAAAAAACCCGCAAAATGTGAAAGAGTTTCACTGATTTTCTCGTTCTTTTTTTCCCTCCAATTTTTTCCTCAACACTCAACGCCCAACAATTAAAAATCATTTTTCACACAATTGCTAGTCAACGTTCCAATTTTTCCCCAGAGGACACGAATCCGACGGTGTACAAAAAAAAGCGGAGTGTGTGGCAAACAAAGCCACACATCAACAGGCTGGAAAAGGCAGAGGAGAAGAAGATGGGGGTGTCCTGCATCCTGGACCACTTTGTCATGCCGACAATTTGCTGCCAATATTTTGCCAATTTTTTTTGGTTTCGTCCCTCGGTTTGCCTTCAATTATGCAGCAATTGAAAAATTACTACGTGTACAACAATTTCGGTTTCAGTTCATTTTTTTCCAGCATAAAGGGGGTAGGGATGAAGGGTAAAGGACTGGCGGCAGACACACAACAGGTTTAAAAATTTGTCACCGCAACAACAAAGCAGTGACAAGCGCCAAATGAAGCGCAAATTTAATTACGCAATTTTATTGGATTAACAGGCGCAACCTGTAAACAAATTTAAATATGCCGCACGCACACACATGTGCCACGGTGCCCCATCTCCACTTTCTGGGTCTGGTCTAGTCGCGTAGGTGAGTCGTAAATTTACGCGCCATTGTTGGAAGTTTCGCCACCATATATCCCTTAGCCCTTAACCCTTTCTACTGACCCCTCTCCCCCACACACACACACACCCACGTTTTGTTTGTGTTGACGCCAATGTTGGACTCCGGGCGGCCCTCCTCTGAATATGTGTCTGTGTTATCTTCCCTTTTTTGGCCTTTTCACTTATGCAAACGGAACATTTGAAAAATATGTTGGCAGGATAAACAGCAGGGCCACAAAGTGCAGCTGATGCCCCCAGACGGACTCTCCTCCAGACAGCCGGCTGCCTTCTGCTTTCCTGCCCTGACATTTTAATGAGCATGCAACGCTGTTGCAACGTGCTGCTCCTTCCTCCTGGCGGTGCACTTAGAAAAGTTCCACGATATTAATTAATAATAATCATATCTGTGCGTATTGAGCATTATCTTTTACTGAACACGATTCTGTGCTTAAATAGCTCTTATCTTCCTTTAACTGGTGAAGTTTTTATATTCCTTTAAAAACTTGATGTTTAAAGTAGACTTTACCTATATCAACATAAGATATTATTTCACTTAAAGTACATTAATATTACATTTAGATTTATATGTTGGGTTCTACCTTTAACTGTAAAGGGCAAGATCTTCTTGCATCTTTAAGATATATACAAGTTTCCAAGATTTTTAAGGGTGATTAATTAAATTAAATAGAAAACTCTTCACTCAGTGCAGCTTAACCAGCTTACCTCCCACTTTTTGGCCGGGGCCAGCATCCTTGTTAAATTCATTAGTAAAACGTTGCACCTTCAGCGCAATTTGCTGCCAGAGATACATGCGCGTTGGGGCGGGGGCCAGGAGGCGAGAGGTCAGTCCGAAAACACACGTCTGTTTGGCCTGATGTTGCCGCACGGCACAAACGAAATTAAAACCTCCCACCCCCTACACGCACACACACACAAACACCCAGCATCACCCCCTCCAAAAATCCACCGACAACAACAAGGGGAGAGCACATCTCCAGGATGAAACGAGCAGACAACATGACATGATACCGATACTAAACTGACACTTTGACATGGACTTAACCCTAAAAACGCTTTGTTGGCTTTATTGGTGTCGGTTGGCCTGCTCTCTGGCCTACGAAACCAACCCAACCCCTTAGTCCCCCCAACCGATTCCCCCCCCTTCCCTGGCCATGTGCGTGCCAAGGTATCCACTTGATTTTTGCACTAATTTACGTGGATTAAGCGCTCGACGGGGCCGTGTGACCTGGGTATTAAGCTTAAATACCTTTTAATTGACAATTTGTGTTTGGCCATTTGATGCCTGATTTTGTTTATTTATTGCGTGTGTGTGTTGCTCCATTAAATGTACAAAAATTGGTGGTACACAAGAAGGAAACCCCGATTAATCTCTTGGGTAAAACCTTTTTAATACCCCTTCATTAGTTATTTAGTTAAAGGAACAAGTTGTAGTTTTAAAAAGAGGAAATTAATTATCTTAATTTTAAATTTGATAGTATAAGGTTTTTAAAGAATCAAATAAACTGGTAATTAAAAGCGAATTTTATTTTTTATCCCTTTTCAAAGCATTTAATTGAAGTATATGTTCATTCTCCGCGAATTTATAGCAATAAGTAAACATACTATATGAATGTTTTCACTAGGAAAGGTATTTTCCACTTTAAACTGAAAAAGACATAAATTTAATTGAAGGAAAATTTTCATAATTCGTGTAGGACTTATAAGTTCTTGTAAAATAGAATATACTTATAAAACTTTACCCCAAAGAAGAAATAAATAAAACTTTAAACAAACTTTGCCACCATTTATTCCCCTCTCTCTAAACTCTCCAATTAATCTTTGCTGCTATTTTTTCCTTTCGATCCTTGTCCAAGTAGTATCCTTCAGCTGCAGGTAAAACTTGAACTCATTTGTATGCCACTAAATTGTGGAAAAACTTTGCCGCAGCATTAACAATTGTGTGAAGCTCCCTCTCTCTTCTCTGCTTCTCCTGAGTTAATTCGATCCATCAGCTGCAAGTTGTTCCATGAAAAGCTGAAAAGTCTCGCCACACAAGCGAAAAGTTGCACAAAAAAAATATTGCTCAAATCAGCGAATTTTTTTTTCGCTTTTATCAGGATTTTATGGGAAAGAAGGGAGAGCAAGTCAGCCGCTTAAGCTGCCGCACGGTGCAGCCTCGTCTAATTGAACCCAACAGATATTTTCAATTAGCAGCAAAACATTTGTGAGCTAAAAAAGTTTTATTTAATTTTTTCCTATCCTTCGTCTACTTTTTTTTGTTCATTGCCTGCACCTTGAGCTCAAGGACCTGGGTGGCTGGATTCCTGAGGGGCGAACACGTTCAGGCGCCAATAAAAAAAGGCACCTTAGTGCTGGGAACTTTGGCCGGCGGCGGACAAACTTTTTAATGCCATTAAAGAACGAAAAAATGAGGCAACAAGACGTCGAAAGTTTTTCGTTTGCCCAAAAGGTAAGCCAGGAAAAATAGCCAACTAGAGTTGCACTGAAAGAACTAAACTAAACTTAAATGAATCAGAAAATTACCTTGAGTCTAACAGAATCAATGCCTTTATTCACTTCTTGACTCTACCTTAAATATATTTTTTGAAAGGCATTCTAAAATATATATTTAATAAGTTATGCTCACTATAAACTCTTAATCAAATTAAACTTAAAATTAACAAACTTTTTATGGCATTAGCGAAAATAAACCAATCAATAATTTCCTAAATTTCTTTTTTGCCTTGTGTACAAGCAACAAATTCAATTTGTAATGGCTGAGACCGTGACAAATTTAAGCGACATTTAGACAGCGATCATAAATCATAAGTCTGTACTCTCCTTGTTTCTGTATAATTTTCGTAACATTTTTGCGAGCGAGCCTCTTTATGCAAGTGCGTAAATTGAATTGATAAAAGCGGGGCCAAAATGCAAATGTAAAGTGCGCCCGGGAAATGACTACAAAATGTTGAAAATCTACAACTTGAGATAAGGCCCACAGAGTTCAAACAAACTAATTCAAAGTGCGTCGTGGTGTCCTGCGGATGTGGTACTCGTGTCCTCGTGCCCTGTGCCGCAAAAGTACGCAACACAAATCAGCGCATAATGGCTGCCATACCAGTTGCCAGCTCCAATCCACATTCACATCCACATCCACATCCACTTCCATATTCATGCCCATGTCCAGGGCTGTGTTTGCACTCTGTTGCAGAAATAGGAACAGGAACAGGAGCAGCGGCAGGACCTCGACAGACCACGCATTTCAATAATTCTAATTAATTTATTAACGCTTATCAGCGACGATAAATTTGCCAGGGCCGCAGTATTTGTCCATGAGCCAGGACAGGAACAGGACAGGAAGCGACCCTTTGCTGGATTAGTCCTGGAGCTCTGTGCAAACTCTTTGAGGATACTCTGGCACCAATCCCCGACTGACTGACTGACTGGCTGATAGAAGGGCTTTACAGCATGATTGTACCTCCCCCGAAAAGCCCTTTGAGAGATGCACATGGAGCGATAAGTTAGCCGGGCCCCAATTCGCAGCCATAAATGAAATGAAAAACTTGGAGAACTCCCGGCCAAGAAACAAAACCAAGTCATTGACATCTCTCGTAAATAAGCAGGACTCGCAGGAGTCTTAGGACTAGGCGTTGATTTTAAAATGAGCCCATTGATAAGACTCTGGCTTGGGGGTGAAGTTAAAGAAAATGCTGAGGTGGCCAAATAGCTAAAGGGGCATGTGGGGAGTGGACTAAGGGACACCCTGTGAAAAATAATATTGAAAGTAACTGGTTAAGGTAAGGGAAATGGTGGTTTGTTTAAGACAAATTAAGAATATTTGTTAAGCGATTAAATAAGAAAACTATTCAAACTATTCTTCAGAATTATTGATATTGATATTTGATCAATATATTGATACTGTTCGCGATATTTACTTTGAATGTCAATATATTTTCGATATTTAAGTTTTGTTATGTTCTGATTAATTTATCAAAACTTAATTTAAACCATAATTTTCTGAAAAAAATTAAAGATTTTATAAAAAAAAAAAAAAAAAAAAAAAAATTTAATTAACATAATAAAAAAATATGTTCTGATATTTTTCTGGATTATTTGGCTGCTTACATTTTAAATGCTATATCTTATAATAAATTTAAAATTTTGATATATCAAAACTTACGATATTTTAAAAATGTATTGTTTGCCCATACATTACTAATATAAATATTATTACTCTTATTATTATTATATATGTATACTATTAATCAGAAAAAAATCCTTGTTTCCTGAGAAGGTGCGCAACGAAGCAACTCTACTCTAACCTATATACCCAACATGATAAAACTGTCCAGGGTACTATTAAACCGCTCGTTTGCTTGCGCCTTTTTTATTGTAAGCCTCGAAATGACTTTTGTTTCTGTCGCCCGAGCGACTGAAAGTGTTAAAATTTATTGACGCATTTAGATCAAAACTAAAAATTGTCCACCATTTGCTTCTTCCACTTGAATGTCCTGTCCGTCCTGCGCCGCTGTTTCTTTTCGCCTTTTTGCTGATTCGGCAAAACGCAGTTTCTGGTCCTTACTTCTTGCCACTGGCCCTCCCCGTGGGTGTGTTTTGTTTTAATACGAAAATCCCCTGACTTGGCCAATCTGCCACGCCCCCGTGCCTGCCACCAGGACTCTATAGCCGGCGGCAGACCAGGATAAATCCGGGAGAGAGGGAGAGCTCTATACCTTTAATGCATTTCCCTCATATTGAAAAGCACTTAAACGGCAACCGGGGGTTGCGCAAAATATGAAAATCGTAAAACCTAGCCAAAGTCTGAAGGTTGCTGCTCCTTATTTTATTATTATTTTACTGGGAATTATCTCATTTGAGTGGAGTTGCCCTGTGCTATCCATCCTGCAGGATCTCTGCCAACCCCCCGCCCGAGTCTGTTGTGTAATGTGTGCGTAATAACATAATATCCTTAAGATATTTTAATATTGCCTGCCGCTGCATATTGAACTGCGGCATCGTTCGCATCCAGGACTTGCCCTCGGTTCCCTTGGTTAAAATTTGCCCTCGCTGGTCCTGTTCCTGGCCCTCGTCCTGGCCGCATTTCAACATATTTGGCTTTGCTTTGGCTGCCGGCTTGTTTGCTCCTCCATCCTTGTGCTTCGGCGCTCCTGTTTCGCTGCTCCTTCCTTCCTTCCTTCCTCCGATTTAACAATACCTTTGTGCATCGTAAAATAATTGCCGCAGGGACTGTAATCTTCTCGGGGTTTGGGTGCCTTGCAATTTTCATTTTGCTTGAATTTGGTTTCTCAATTTTTTCCAGATTCTGTTTATTTTTTTTTCCAGCTGCTAAAAGGTTTCCTAGCTGCTGACTTACCAAGGGACATGTTTATGGATGTTTGGCATACTTGGGAAATCCGAACGTTGGCGGTGGAATTGAGTTTATTAGCAGAGATATTTATCGATTGGTGTATTGGTTTTAAAGGGAATTTGTACAGGTATGGAAGTGTATATATTTTTAAAGAATGCTTCGAAAGAGTTCTTTTAAATGTTAAATTTGTTAATAAACATTTCCCAAACTTTATTTCCTACTAGCATACTGCAAACTTACATGATTATAAATTTGAATTAATCTTTTCTGCTTTCTTGAGCCTACATAAAAAAATAATGTAATTTATGTCATATTTCCTATATAATAAATTAACCGCCCCATTTACCATTGAAAGTATTACAAGTATATAATTACACTTATGCCCACAATTTTCTTCGAATTTATATTCATTGTTTTTGTATTTTCCCTGTTGAATGTGACTTAGAACCCTCAATAATCTGCGTAATCCCTTCACATCTAGTTTAACGCATACCTATAAAAATAAGCATCTTCGTTATCGACTATCACTTAATATTATGGGAATTTTCGCTTCACCCCATCAATCCATTATCCCAATCCTCTCCTGCCCCCATGGATCCGTGTGTTTATCAATAATGTTCTTGCAGCTCTCAGGGATCGCTCGGTGGTGATGTTTTTGGTGTTTTGCTCTCGATTGTTTTTAATAAGTCGCCAGAACCCCCATTCTACCCGTCCAAAGACCTCGACATATGCGGCAACAATTTAATGTTGAGCTCATAAATAAAATCGCTTGTCCCCGCGGCGACTTCGCTCGGGTTTCTTAGTTAAAGTGCGGTGACATTATTGGATTGGAGCGGAGTCGCCGGAGTCAAGGCCCGGCCGAAATGAGGATTCGAGAGTGTGTGCGGCACTCGAGTTATTGACAAGTTTATGTGCTTAATCCTTCCATAAAGCGCACCATTAAAATGCCAACAAAAGGTACTTTATATGAAAATTTCCCAGTCCCCCAGCCCCTGGCGTCCACTTTTATCGCCGGCTCATCGCTCATATTTCAATGAACGCACCGAAATTTGAATGCTCCTTTTGCACTCGAAAAAATATGAAAAAAATTGTATATTTAATTATTAGTATTTATTTTTTATTTTTCATCTCAAAAATACATTTGAAATATTGATTATATAGAAAAATTTAATGTATTTAGCCTCAAAATATTTTAAAAATCGTTAAATCCTAAAGTTCATATTAGGATATTCACAGGAAACTGCTAAGATGGATGCTTTTATGTAATTTAAAAATGTGGGTATGAATATTTTCTTTAAATTTTATGTAGTAAGCTTGTTTAGCTTAAATATAATTAGTTTGTCTATTAATAAAATGTTTAAATATTTCTATTTATTTAATAAATAAACAAGTAACTTACTTATTTTACAACATTCCATGAAGTTTATCAGAAACCGTTTCTCAAAATAAAGAAAACTACACACAAAAACTCTTCGAAATTTGTGAAACATATTTTCTCCAGTGCACTCAGTGCCATGTATTTGTGTATTTTGTATCTGTGAGAACGTAAGACAATCGACAATTGGGGGCGTGTCGAATGGCACACGATTCAGAAGGCAGCTGCTCAGCTGCCAGGGCTGCCTAGAAATTATATTCCCCATTATCTCAAACTCGGTTCCTGATATGCTCGGGTATTTTTATTGCCCGTGCCCCGCGCTCGCGATTCCGTGCATAATAGTGTAAAACTAGACATATATCTCCCGAGCGGCTATATATTCCCATTGGGCGAGCTGCTATTTGCAGCGAAACTCACGAATTCGTAATAAAAATGTTTTGCACTGCCAAACGTGTGCCGTTGGCCAGCGTGGAGGATGGATTTTTTCGGGGAGCGAAATTGAAACGAAATGGTTCCGTCTCAAGCGGAAGCCAAAAACGCGAAAGACAGGCATTAGTTTTTCAATAAAAATGTTGTATTTACCTCTTGGGCAGGAAGTCAAAATGATTTTCGAGGGAAACAAGTTGAACTCATTGGGAAAGTGTTTACAAAATCAGTTTGTTAGGAGGAGTTTAAACCAAAAAAATCATAAAATGCATTGGATACTAAATGTAGGTACAATATGATCATGTTTTATTTCTTTTGTTTTGTTTAAATATTAATAACTAAATTTAAAAGGGGGAGAAGGAACAATACAACTTTTAGGAAAATAATAGTTATGAGTTAATATACTACTTTTTATTAAATAATTATTTAACATTACTAAGACCAGTTAAGACCACTTTTATTATTTAAAAATATTTTATAGTCTCTTATATGACGAGTGTAATGTGAAGTCTATACTTTCCATGTGTCAGATTCACTTTGAAACCCGAAACTCCATGTGTTTTAATTCGGCGCCTTACCCATTCCACCTTCAACCCATTTAAAATCCCCTCATTTTTGAGCTGGACAAAAAAAAAAAAGCTCGGTTTAAGGGGTAGAAGAAAAATTATGGAACCTCTGAGAAAACGTCTGGCTGGAGCATATTTAAACGATTTCACATTTCTTAATGATTCTGACAGCTGTATGATCTTTCATTTTGGGGTGCCCAAAATGTGTTTTTCGTATTCTCCTCCGTTCGCGCTTGTCAGTCCCAATTTGAAATTCGGCTGAATGTGTATTCCGTATTTCGTATTTTGCCTCTCAAGTGGCGGCGGTCTTTAGTTAATGTCAGTCACAGAACAGAGCCCAGATGTTGCCCGAGTTCTCTCTCTCTTCTGGGGGATTAATTAGGCACTATTCTCTGTACTCTGTGCACTTTATGCTGTAACAAAGACTTTATTAAAGGGGCAACGGCAACCTGATCGGGCTTATCAAATTTGCTGAGCGCTTTTAATTTTAATTCCACTGCTAATACATCATCGTAATGCGTCACCCAGAAATCACCCGAAGGTGGCACAGTGGTCCATGGGTTCATTATACAGTGGTTCCCCTTTTGGGTGGTGCAATGGTGCGGTCGTGCGTGTGTGTGATAAGTCCTGGAAAGCAACGAACTACACGTTCCGTTTTTCACAACAGTTGTTGGTCCTGTACAACCCTCAGGTCTCAGGAATCCTCCCAGTAGTGCTTGGATTTCCTATATGTGCAAATTACACTTGGAGTAAAAATTAGGGAAGGTTTTTAAAATTAATATTGTAATATTTTTGGGTGTTTTTGGAATCGGCTTAGAACATCAATCAAGAACCGATAAATATGCCTTAAGCAAATCGGCCTATATTAGATGCAGATATATCAAGACTGTATCGATATTTCATGCTTAAACTGATTTATTAATCGATAATGTTGCGATAATGTTTAGCTTGAAATTTTGATAATATCGATATTTAATCGGTAAATATGGTATTTTCGAAATTTCAAACTTTATGATACTTTGGTATTATATTTGTTCTATTGGTATACATTCCTCGACTAGTATTTAATTGTTTCGGCAACGGCAGGGGGCCTCATCAGTACTAATTGTTGATTCCATCGGTCTTTTTATCGTGTCACTGAATTTGTTCTTGAGAATTTTAGGTGCACCCTTGCTAGGTGATGAGAATATTTGCAACAACCAAAATATCAAGTACTACATAAAATATAAATACTGGCTAAAAAGACAATATTTTTTCTTTAAAATACAATAAAATAATAGACCTTTATTTTTACAACAGCCTCTCTAAAATACAATTTCCAGTGCAGGCTAGTGCGAAAATCAAGTCGAGGCCAAAAGTTGCCTCTGGATCCGCGGTGGTGTTGATTTTGTTGCCGTTGTTGGTGGTGGCAACGTCAAGGTGAAAGCCGCTTAAGGTGGCCGAGGGATGGGATGGATGGGCGAAGGTCCTTTTGTTAGGACTCGACATGTGCGCTATTGGATTAAGTGGCGAACTGCGGCGATTCAAGGACAATCGGCGGCGCAGCACGGAGTCTGAGCCTTGGCACAGTCCTGTTCGCCGCCACCTTCTGTCCAATTCGGAGCCAGACCGCGTAACAGGAATCCATTAAGGTGACCGTTTTATTTGCTACATTAGCGTGGGCCGGGGATGCCCCTTAAATGCATGCATTTAGCCATCTGCCTGCATTTCTTGTACTAGAGTGTTAATTGAGATTTCTCCCCTCCCCCTTTTTTTATTGGAACATTTCGGGAGTTAGTGGAGCGGAATGGTCAGGATGTGTAGTCGTCCTATCTCGGGTACTTCAAAAGCAGCCTGCAGTATGCTAATTCCGAGCGAAAGGATAAGGACTACAGACAGCTGCTGCTGCTGCTCAGATATAGAAATAGAAAGTCGCCCACGTGCCGTAGGAATGCCAGGAATTCCCTTTCGGAATTTCCAATCAATTTTAATTGGCACCCCATCGACGGATGGATGGCAGCGTAATGAAATCTAGAATATTTGTGCATAATTTTAATTAGAGCATTTTTCTATTTGCGCAATTTATCTTGTTGCCTTTCGAAATACTTGGAAGCCGGTGGCGGTCGTCGGATGGCAATGGGTGTCAAGTCAGTGCAATAAATTATTTTAAACGAGCATGTCGAAGATGTCGCCCCGCCTCCACCTTCTATTCCTCCTCCACATGTGCATGTTTCGGGTATTTCAAATATTTTTATGGCTAGGTCCCTCGGACTCGGTGTAGGTATTCTATAGGAGCATAGGAGCGCAGGAACCTCCTCGGGATTTATGTGCAATCGGGGCTCCGAGATAAATCTCCTGCGCAGTCAAGCGGCTAGCCAATCAAAGTTGCAGCCACGGCGTCGGCTTCATTCAAATTGCTCCCCTCGGAAACTCATTTAAGTTTTCCACCAACTCAGAGACAGAGATAGGTGAAAAGGATAAGAGGTCCTGGTCCTGCTGGTGGAGTGCCGAGGGATTGGGCCTGCCAACTTTGGTCCGGCTTAATTGCCCAGTGTCCTTGGCCGAAAAGCAGGGGGGGTGGAGGCTTAATTGCCCCAGCCTGTGACTCCTTGCCCAAATGCTTAATTGCCATTTAGTCCTTTTTAATGGACTCCACTGTTCCGTTCGTTAGATTTCCGCTCACCTCCTTGCTTACTTTTCGGCGTGTCCAGTGTCCTGTTGTGTCCAGTGTCCAGTGTCCTGTCGATACAGCTCAGAGTCGCAGATAAACTTGCAAATGCTAGCATTTTAATGGCAGGCAGAATTTTTGACTTAATATGTCCCAGCTTATCTGTGTATCTCGGCATCCTGCATGTCCTGTCCCGAGTCCTTTGCCCCTTGGGCCCTCGTCCTCCTCCCCAGTTCGTTTGTATTGCATAAATTTTGGCCAAATTGTTTTGCTGTCGGCCCGATAAGACGCCGTCGATGGCATGACAATTAGCCCGAACTACATTTAAAATATTACTTTTGGCCCTCGGGTTTCCCTCTGCTCCTGAACTTCGATGTCCTGTGTCCCATGTCCTGTGTGTGTCCCCTTGTCGTGGCCAGCTTTAATTGTTTCTTTGGGGGTCGTTTGTTGAAAGCGCAAACACGATTTGATTGCTGATATCCCAAATATTGACTATTGGCCTTGAATGCCAAAGTGGGATTGCTTTTAATCTGAAGGTTTCTTGGTTGGGTTTTGAATTTAAAATAGTTTTTGAGTAAGAGTTTAAGTGGGGGATAGTTAAGGTTTGTTTTTAAATGGAAATTATATCGTATTTGAACACAAAGTTATTTTCTTGTTGGTGTATTTAAAATGCTGTTATTTGATGAATTTACATGAGGTTTTTCTTTATAAAAGTTTACAAAAACACTGATTTAATCAAGAACAATAAACTTAACTAGTTTTTTGTTATTTTACAGCTTTCTTCTCTCTGTTGAATTGTTTTATGTTTAAGTTTTTCATTAACACCTTTCTCAAAGAGCGCTCAATTCCCTTTCTAACCTTTTATTTGTTCACTTCCCTTGGCTCTTTTCAACCAGCCACTTGACGTGACTCCTGCTCCTTATCCTCACTCCCGTTGCACTTATATTTAATGAAAAAAAGGGAGCATTATTATTAAATTATATCCTGAGAAAGACCCCACACCCTTTTGGCCTTATTTGAGCGCATGACATAAACATAAACTTTGCGCCTTTTGTGCTAGCAAGTCCTGCGGGCGTTTCGTATATAAGTGTGTATATGTATCCTGATCCTGGCCGGCGGCTAACAGCAACAACAACATCAACAACAACAACGCCAACAAACACCTTTAATATTTTCATTATGAAGTCATTCAGCGCGATTATTAACGCGTGACCCCCAAGGCGATGCACAGCATCCAGAGCAGGCCAAGGCGGATGGCGGTCCAGGTCCACCCTAATGAACAACAACAACAAAGGCAGAGCCCAAAGTTTCTCAGGCATTGAGAGAAATTTTTTGGGGTTTAGAAAATTAAATTGAACAGAGAAAATATGTAAACTTTTAAGGAAATATAAATCAATATATTTTTATTTTTTCATGCCTTTATTTTAATTCTTCTTGTTAGTTAAAAACGTAAAGTTACTTAATATTTTTGAAGTTGAAAAATATTACATAATAATTTGCCTTGTAGAAAAGCAATTTACAAATTTAGAATATTGTTTTACAGATAATATTAGTCTTTCATTTTATACAACATATAACCAGAGTTTCTACATTTAACTCGTTTTTTTTTGCCGTGTTCCCTTAACTCCAAGGTAAATTACAATTTTTTTTTGTTTATAAGTGGCAGCCGCCCTCTGGGAGGATCTGCGCCCTCATCCGATGCTGGGCAAGTGCAGCTGTACCTAATAATCATAATAATTGCGCCATGGGCGTCGACGGCGTCGTCAACTTTTCCAGACGCCATCGCCATCCACATCCACGTCCACATCCACCTCCCTCTGAACAACAATTGCTTATAAAGTGCGTGTGACACATTAACGGGAAAAGTCCGGCGCGAAAAGACCGGGAAAACCCGGGCGGCCGCACGGAAAAAGGCAAATAAAACTCGCGGCCAGTGGGCAACTTCAAAAGAAATAAAGAAATGGAAGCAACAAAAAAAAGTGAAGGGAAAAGAAAAGAAAAGTCCTTTAATGCCGTGAATTTTCCGCGGGATTTCTATAAAGTGCAGCTCGAGAGCGGGGGACAATGGAAAAATTAGAGGGGGTCGCCGGTTTCACTGCGGTTTCAGTAGCGTAAATTGAAAAAATGTTCGTGCGTAAATTGGCTTTTTGGCCGGGGGTTCCCCTATATCATCGGCTAAGAAATTTAAATGGAAACAGGCGTGGCTGTTCACCTCTTGGCCGTATTTTTCCATTTTCCGGTGACCCGGCCACTTTTTCAAATTGAATTTCGAGAGCTCCTGAGAAGGGACAGAGAAAACCCGGCAGCAAATTAAAAAGAAATTAAGCCAATTTGCCTGTACAAGCCAGGATGTGCGGTGCTCAATTCGAGGCTGCCAGGATGCCTGGCTGACCGAGCGGCAGAAAGTGGCTGCCGCGACTTCTTGTTGCGGCTCGTAAATCTTGGCCCATAAATACCCGGACAAGTGTCCGGGCTCAGGACTCCGGACACTCTATTCCGCTTCCGCCTCGCTTCACTGCCAACGTCTTCATTTCGGCGTAAAATTCTTTAATCTCTCGTTCAATTCAATTAGTTCGAGCTGACTAGTTAATGCCGCTTTCAGTGTCGGCGAGTGTCCTTTTTGCCGGAGGTGAGTGGTATTGTCCTACCCCCGACTTTGTCACCGGGCATTAACTTTTTCGATTTATGGCTACTCTAAAGCGAAGTCTCTAGTTCTGGAGTGAGGCAGTGAATTTTTATGGTTATCACTGTAGGCCGATATCTGTCTAATTAGGTAAATTACCTTTCTGCGTTGTTATTGAAGGGAAATTACCAATTCTGATTAGCCTTAAAATTATTAAAAATTAAGCAAATTTAAAATCTGTTTTAAAATATAAGGGTATAACACATTTTTAAGTGAGAGAGCCAAAGATCAAATATGTTCCCTTAAAAAGATATGCCATGATCCTCATCTTTAAGAAATACCGAATCCTCCCAGCTTAGGGAAATGTTGATGGACCTCAGTAATAGCTCCCCTAATATAATTTAACACTTTCTTTGTTTGCATTATTTTTATTAAAGATTTACAAGGAAATTATGCGCATTTGGAATCGGAAATGGGGCCTAATGGGGTCTAATCAAGTTATAAAATTTAGAATTTTTGCAGTGTACCTGGCCTAGCACAAATACAGATTTGGACATGATTCGGTACCTACAAATGCGTAATTTGTATAAATTCTGAAAAATCCACGGAAAATTGCAAATTAATTAAAATTCATGAAAATATCAGCTGTCCGTGATTCTTCCTTGAACGGGAGTTAGTCGCTGGTATCCATGGCATCGGCACTTGTTCCCCTGTAGGAGGGACCAGCCATACCTGCAGAGCATCCGGCGACATTCTCGTTTCCACGTGGCGAAGTCAGAGGGCTGGCATTGTCCTCTCGGGGCTTGGCCTTGCCGAAGATCAGGGCAGCCTGCTTGGTCTCGGCCAGCGCATTGATCGGAGCAGTCACGGTTCGGGGCTTTAGCACCAATTTCGGACGATCATCTTCGTCCAAGGCACCGAAAGGATTGCTTGAAGATGGTCCTGTCGACGATCCAGATCCAGGTCCTGAATCTGGTCTTCCGTTGCTGCGATAGCCAGAACCGCCGGCAGTATTCGGATTATAGTGACCGCGGCGATCGCGGTTTCGATTCTGCACAAAGTTGTTGTAGTTTCCATTTCCATTTTCCGCATTCCCACCGCTGTTGTAGTTGCGCTGCCGCTGAACGCTGCCGCCATCTTGGTTGTTGTTGGGGAAGGAGCTGGAAATGAACATTATTAAAACATTAATGTATTTAGTAAGCTCACAATTTGCTACTCAAAAAATAATTCATTAAAATACTTAATAATTGAACATTTTATTTTTAAAGCTGGTGTTAACCCAAAAAAAATGAGTAAAATGTTATGCAAAGTTGATCTAAACATGAAAGACTAACATAGTGCTGTTAACGGTGCTGTTAGTTATTAATTTTTTCTGTTAAGCACAGAAGTGTGCTGAAAGGCGCAAGCATATGGTTGCTTTGATTATCGAAACCTTTTCTTTTCAGTTAACACTTTTCAGAATCAGGAAATATTTGACAAGTTTCGCTGCCTCGATATTAGCTTTAACTTGTATAACCAGGACCAAGACTAAACGCGAAATTCTAAATGGGAGAACAGAAACCAAGCCTTAATGCGACTAAAATCACCTCCTTTTCTTTGAACTCTTAGGAATTTAAGATATTATTGTTTTCCTCACCGATTAAAATTGAAGTTGCGGCTGCGCTGGAATCCGCTGTTCGACTGCTCCTCGAAATTGGAGCTGTCGTTGCGCATGCGCGGATTGCCGCCCTGGTAACGGTTGCCACCGCCTCCTCCACGATTGTTGTAGCTGCCACGAATGTCACGGGTGCTGCCAAAGGACAAGGAGCTCTGGGTGGGACTGCAGTGCGACATTTGACTGCTGCTGTCACTGCGCCGGCGAAATTGTTGGGATCCAACGCTGTCATCCCGCCGATAATTGCGTCGCTGTTGGTAGGTGCCTCCACCACCGCCGCCTCCTCCTCCGCCGCCACCGCCACCTCCACCGCCACCGCCACCTCCACCCCTGCCGCCTACGTTTTGAAATGATCCAGATCCGCCTCCGCCGGAACCGGGAAACGGGCGGCGATGATCCGCTATATCGATGCGAAGCGGAGCCGAAAAGTTATCCAACTTGATGCGACCATTGCAGGAGAGGGCCCTCTTGAGCTGTGTCAACGTTTCGAACTCCACGTAGCCATAGCCCTTGAACTCGTCCGTCTCGCGATCCTTAATAAGGCGAACGTTCTTCACCTCAAAGTCGGAGAAGATCTTCATCACATCGCCCTGGACAAGGCCCTTGGGTAGGTTGCCCACATAGGCATTAAAGGGCGGCTCAGTGGGCACCTGGCGCTGTTGATCTCGATTTCGGTCGCGATTACGAAAGTCCCGGAAGCTGCCACGATTGTTGTCTCGATTGTGGTCGCGATTATTGTCCCGATTGTTGTTACGATTAAAGTCGCGACTTATGTGTTCGCCATCATCGTTGAACTCGCGGTCTTGCTGGCTGGAGCGATTGGCCATAGTCCTTCTGCCCTTATCCCGATCTAGTCGTCGTACCTCTGAAGTCTTCAAGCGACACACACACACAGAATACCACCGAACACGCTGAACGAAAAGTCCGGAACTTGTTATTCCAGACGCTGTTGATAAGTCTACACGAGACGCGAGACTGGCATTTGCAACGAAGGGCACCTGGTCGTCTCTTTGACATCCAACTGACACTAGAAGCAAAGTTAACTAGATGGGGATTGTATTTAGTTAAAGGTTTTCAAAGGTTGCTAGATGGGTGCCTTGTCTGCTGATTAAAGAAAAGAAATCCTTAGTTGCATCATTAATTTCTGAGAAATATAATCCGTTTAATTTTCTTCCTAAAATCTTGGAAATTATGAGACAAAGTTGCGAAATTAAAACTCAGAGTCAACCCTTTTTTATACAAAAACTCTGCAAAAAGCCTGCTGTGCGCGAAACTTCTCTCCGAGTTAAGGTAAACCATAAATGATTAATTGTGGCGCCTGTTCGCCGCCTTCCTTGCCCCCTTAAGCCCCTGTGTGCTTCACCATATTTTTGCAAAAACATGTGTAAGCAGCAGCAGCGCCATCTTCGCCGCCAGTTTGTGTTTGTTTTATGGATAGCAGCCAGTACATGAAAAAGTCAACAGTAAATAGTGCAGCCAAGCAACAGTAAGAGCAGCAGCAACATCAGCAACATGTACATCACCAAATGCCTTGTGTTTGCCCCGCGAACTCATGACTCATTTTTGTACATTTGTCGAAATTTGTGCCATACATCATTTTAAACAGTGCCTGGCCGCCCCTGGGGAAGGAGTAAAGGTTGTGTTTTGGCCACAGCCATTGGGAGTGGGTTGAATCCAATCCTGGCCTGCATTCGGTTTATTCTCTCTTTCTCTCTCTGGGAAACCTTGCCCCACTGGGGCCCAAGATAAATCGCCAGCAACACGGAATTAAAAACTGATGTAGCGATTAATTTATCACTTTAGGGGAGTACAGGCAGAAAAATAATTTATTGAACTTCAAAAAGTGTAAATTAATAATAGAAATTAGTAGGAAATTAAAACATTTTGTATATCCATAGAGAAATTGGTTTTCAACTACTTTATTCAAAACAAATACCTAATATGTAGGGAACACTGTATTAAACCTTTAAAAATCATAATATACATGAACAAATATTATTTTAGTTTTATTGCAAATTGTTTACCAAGTACTGGGGTTTTTGTATTAAACTGATTTTCTCTCAGTGCTTTAGCTAGAAGAGTTGCAGCTTCTGGCAATATTTAACTAACAAGTAGCAGTGGAGAATGGTCGCACAGACGAGAGACGTTCGAATGGTTCCATCCGAATGGAATCGAAGTGCACGGAGTTGGGCAGTAAATAAATTACGAGCAGCAAATAAACGCGCTTCATTGCATCATCGATGGACACTGGCTACATGGCAGAGGTGGAATATGGTAGGATCTGGGACGAGAAGGGGTACGGATCCACAGAGCCAAAGACAAAAACCCCGAAAGATGTATGGACAAACACAGGGACAAGCAAACGGAAGCGGAAATGCTTTCAGCTGTCGAATTTGTATGAGCTAAGGGTCCCATTCCTCCTCCAGGGATCCAGAGCTTTTGTTGTAAGCGCTCAATCATTTGATTGTTGCAACTGCGGAGCTCAGCTCATCGATCAGAATTAATAAAGATTTGGTCCTGGTGATTGACTGACTGACCCACCTCGACCAGCTGGGATTTCTGTGTGTGGGGGGCAGGAGTGTAAGGGATTGGGTGGTTGCACCATCATTGCCCTCTTTTCTATGTTTATTTTTTTCTGTTCTTCTAGTAAGCAGCCTCGAATAGAGCATTTGTTTCTAATCGGGGAATCCCACTTGAGCGGCATAGAAGCGTAAACGGTTTCAGCATTACACAACATTAGCGAAATTAAATTGATTTGGAGGATATTGTCGAACCACCACCACCTTGGATACACTCTAGGAAAATTTAGGGATTTCATAAGTATTTTAATTAGAGGAATTTGAAATATTTATTTTCATTGAATATTAATTATACAGTTAATTTAATATATTTAATTTATAGTAGTTATAAAATTAATATTTAATATAACTTCTGAGATTTACACGCTCCTTTACTGTATATGAAAGTCCCCGTTCAAGTTCGATTTGTCTGTAGTTTTTATATTTTGGGCATACTTCCTTCCAGTTTTCCCTATAAAATATCTATTTTTTCCTATATATAAATTCATATATATATATATATATATATCGAATTCCTGAAACATTGTCTTTTTCCTATTCCCAGCTCATCATAATGACGTGCTTGGCTTGATTTATGCCACAGCTCCCGCAAGTATGCAGCGTAAATATCTTTATGGGCCAATATACTTATGAGGGTAACTCCATTAGTGCACTTGTGTATTATGTACCTTACATATTAAGGGTGTACCCAGGGGGTGTGGATACAGAGTCCGCTCACTAATCATATTAAACGAAATTCATACGTCGCCGCATTTATGCGATTTGCTGCTCAGGACCTCCTGGAAAAAGAGTCCAAGGAGCGGGCGAAGGGTAGCTATATATGTACACACATATAGCTCTATTGTTGTTATGGCTCGGTCTGGCAACATTTTTCGTTGTCGTTTAAACTAATTGAGTGTTACAAATTTTATGTGCAAAATCTTTAAGCTAAATTGAAATTTGTTTTCTTTTTTTCCCCCTGCTGCCATATATTCTCCACATATGGATGGTGCTGCGGGTAGCGGAAAGTGAACCCATTTAGTGTTATGTGCACATTCTCGTCGCTCAAACCAGTAAGTGCTCTGAACCATTTTAAAATGCCCGAGTTGAGGTATGTTCGCCGGGTTTCTTTTTTTGTCCACGAAAACAGCCTACACGGGGTGGAGTTTGTAAATTATATTTGAGGGAGGAGATACGGTCGCTATTCCCTTTCATTTTCATAATTGAGGTTGAAGTTCGCGATGAAATATTAAGTGTAGTATAAGCAAACATGCAAATATATTTTGGCTTTATGGGTTGGTTATATGAAGGTTGTCTTTATTTGTTTAGTTGGGAATTTAAATATTTTAAATATTTTCAAGAGATTTATTTGTAGAGAGTTGTTAAGGAAATCAGAAAGTTTCAAGGGAAGTCCTCACTTAAATCAATAAGATTTTTATGAGGAACTAAACTTTGGCAAACTGATTATTCAGAAAGGGCTCAAGGCCCTTTTATTATACTCTTGTTGGGTATTATAATTTAGTCAGACAGCATCAACAGTATACTCGATTTAGCTAATAATAATAACCTAATAAAAACTAACAGAGAAAAGCTTTTCGAATTAAATTTAATGCATTTTTTGCTTAGTTATAGTTAATCGAAGCTACAGGAGTCTTCAAAATTCGGCTTTAAAGCTTCTGAAAATTCTTTGTCGTTTTATCAATAAATCCTTTGAACTATTTCAAACAATAAGAAATGACAAATGCCACCCACACTGCCAGCATTATGGCAAGCTAATTAAACTGCCAACGGAGTGTATTCTCAAAACAATTTACATAATTTACGATGCAAGGCAATTGGCAGAGAAGTCATCGAGACTCTCCAGAAAGGCTTGCAGGCCAAAATAAAACAAAATTGCATTGCCAGGATTACATTTTTCTGTATGAATTGTTCGGGCCAAGATAAGGCTAACAAGGAATCATACTATCCTCCGAGCCTGGCGACATGCTGGCCAAGAAGACCAGAAGAAGCCCACACAGAATATACAGAGCAAGTATATCGTCTGAGATTTATCATGGGCCCCGGTCATATATCAAGTGTTTTTGGCCAAAATAATATAATATATGGCACTTGCCAAGTTCGCAATTACCAGCAGAAAACTGTCGCGGCATTTTGAAAAATTAACATGCACGCCATTTATAGTTCTTTGTATCGGCCAGCTGTAGATTTATGCCAATTTGATACTCCTAGTGATGCTGATTTATGGGGCCTCTCCCTCCGCCATACTTCGGGGAACTTTCGGCGGGCCCATAAATAATGCCGGCGATCAAATTGCTACCTTCATGTGTCGATATAGGAGGAGGAAAATAAAAAGCAAACTGAATGAGAAACCGCTACAGAAACGTAGACAAAGGGCGGAGCAGGCTCTGTTGGACTTTCAATTAAGGCAATTGATTTTAATTAGACCACGGCTTACCATAAACATATTCCAAAGAAATTATTATTAAACACGCGACCCTCGAAAGCTGCTGGTTCGTAAAGTTCTCCCTCATGGCACCTCACCTCACTTCGCCGCCATCGCCTCGGGGTGTAACTTAATATCTCCTCTAGCCATTCGGTTCAATTAGCAGGAATTACCGAGTATATATGGCCAAGTCCCAGGCCCCGATGCACCCTGCACAGGAGGAATGGGAATTGCGGAATGCGCCCACATCTTGGGCCAACTGCCGATGAAGTTCGAGGAGGATGAGGAGCGATATATTCCTTAATTGGCCAATATAAAGGGGACTAGAGTACACCGGCGGAACCAATTCGGATTTCGTTTGGAAATGGTAAGGAAATTGGTGAAGAGTTTTATAAAATGTATAGCTATTTTTATGTTGGTTGGATTTTATTTACTTAAAAGGTTTTACAAAGATATGGTTTTTTAGATATGAAAAATAAAAATTAGAGTATACACTTTGTAGACAGTCTTAGAACGCTTTGCTCATCTTCTAACTTTTACCTGTGAAAACCCACATAAGTTCAATATTTTCCACAAATTATTACCAATTTCTGCAAGAAAATTACGCCGAGTTAAGTTAATTTCTCTCAGTGCTTGCAGCGGCGACGTGCCTCAATTGAGGTGATCAACGTTAATTGAAAGCCAGCGCGGATGACTCAGCTGCCGGCTCATTAAGTGGCTGGGAATGGAACTGACGGAACTCGGAGCGGACACGGAGCGGAATCGGTAGCGATCAAGATGAAAAATTAACATTTCGCGCATCATTAAAATTCCGATAGAAGAGATGTGCTGCTGCCTCGCCATATGGAAATCGTTGACAAATGCCGCAACGTGCTCAATGTCTCCATTTCCATTTCTCTGCAGCTCCTAGGCCCATGGTACTTGTCGTTCCTTTATTCTTCGGTGTCAGCTGCCGGCCGCCCGGCTCATTTGTCGCCTTTTTCCGGGGCACAGAGACAGAGAGAGAGAGACAAAGAGTGGGTGAAGTAAAACAAATGCGTCAACACCGAATTTTCATTTGGTTAATGTGTGAATAGGAACTAAAAACTAAATTCAAGACACACAGCCGAGAGCACCATCAGTGGAATAATAACATGAATTTATCAATTTGTCATGTTGATATTTGTTTGGCAATTTATTTTCCATGTGCGCAAAGGCAGGGCGAACCACATTGAACTGGACGGAGGAGTGGTTCCGCTCCTCCTCAGCTGCTGCTGGGTTTTATTTTTGGATACTCATCATCATGTGGATGGGCCTGGGGGCAGGGAGAGATGTTGGTGCGGCATGTGCAACGCCGGCAATTGTGGCCAGTAATTGATTGCACTACTTACACTCAGACGGAGCGGCTTTCCCGGGAGATTAGTTGCGATTCAATGGATAATTATCATCACAGATCACGGCTGCCACAGATGCAGATACAGATACGAGTACGGAAACGGATACGGTTGCCGAGGCAGCCAAAACTGAAATTGCCATTCTCTGTTTTTGTCCCTCACACAAATCATTCAACAGCGCTAAAAACAAATAAACAACTTAAACTCATTTTAATGCACATCAAGAAATTATTAGCCTTTAAAATCATTTTTGAATTTGGATTGATAAATTAGAAAGAATAGTAAAGCCGTTGAATTTAAAATATTTTAAGTCAAGGGAAACTTTCTTAGAATTATTAGTAATCTTTTGGCGGCAAGTAAGTATGGCTAAAGATTATAATATTAAAACCAACTACGCAATCTTAGATATTTAGTTATTGGAGGTACATATATATATTTCGTCTTTGAAGGTTAAATTCAAAATTTGTTATGTCAAAATCAAGGGTTTATTATAGCTAAGATAAAATTAGTCAACGTCTTCCAGATCTCTCTTAATTTTTAATAAATTCATTGACAAGAAATTCTTAAAAAATATCCTTAATTTCCCTCAGTGCATCAACGATGATGATGTCACCTTCCAGAGTTCCCAGAGTTGAGCAGCTCTGGCGTATTAGTAAACAGCTCCATAAAACCCATTAACATCTGGCGTGATTAACTCTCGACTCTAAGCTCCGAAAAGGGGTGCTCCACTGGCTCCTCCTGTCTTTCTCACGGCAGGGAATAAGGGGGATCCCAGAGCTGGGGATATTCCCTTTCGAAACCCCAAAACAGAGTCGGGCTCTTCTGCATTTTCCGCTGGGTGTCGCCACTCGGAGATCATTCATTCGTTCGTTCGCTTTTGGAAATTTATGAGTTTCGCTTGAAAAGCATTTTATTGCATTTATAATTGTGTGAGTGTGTCTGGGAAATGGCTTGGCCCTCCTTCCCCGTAAATGTTGCACATAAACTCTTTAACACTTTGCCTCTCGGTGCAATTAAAAAAAAAACGAGAAACAGTCTACTTATTGAAGGGGAAGTGACAGAATGTATCTGTATCTGGGCGGCACTATTCCATATCCGTATCTGTATCTGTCTCAGCCGCATCAGCTCGTTGCATTAGGGAGGATTTCTGGGGGCTGGAGACGCCAGCCAGCAAGTCGGTGGATGCTGCTCCACTTCGGTGTTCTCGGGGGCCACCGCATCATTTGTTTGCGCAACTTTATTAGACTCTCGAATTGCGTGTTTAGTTTTCCGAGCGATTTATGTGCAGCCCCAAGACCCGAGCGGGTGACGAAAATGTGGGAAACTCTCCGAAGAGCCATGTGTGCCGCAGACGTGGCACTAACAAGTGTTTTTCCAGCACCGCCGTACTCTTCCCCCATTCGGTGGATCACTCGAAAGTGTCTAACAATCCGCAGCTCCAAGTTGTCTGACCTTTTCTTTGGCGCTACTTCAAGAAGCGTTCGTTCAATGACAGCTTTTGGTTGATTAATAACTTGAAACAAAGTCTTGAAATTTATACCAGAAATCAATTTAAAGATGTTTCTCATTTTCCTAAGGACACTAAAGATTCTAGGATACTGAGACGTCTAATAAAAGATGCAAAATTCATATTTTCTTATTATTTAAAGGAGGTACTTTATGATTTAAAGAAATTTTTATTATTTGAATTAAAAACTCTCTTAATATACATTTTTTTAGTTTCACATTTTACCTTGTCTCCAGAAAAATTCAGTAAGTCTCCTCGATAAAGTTCAACAATCATCTAAAGTTCAAAAGTTCCTTGACCTTTTATTATTTATTTTCACCCTGCAGATGGAAACCTTTCCACTTCGGTCAGCTCTCGTTTGATTAATAAGCAAAGTAAAATTGAAAATTTTTCCAAAATCCGCACACACAAACCGAAAAAAAATTAAAACGTACAAATTGCCAGTTATTTGTTTGCCCTCGAAGTTCCGTTCCTGTACCTTTCCTTCGACTTCTTTCCCGACATCCGGGATGCCGAACTTCCTTGGCGGCGGAAAGGAAGTACAAAAAAAATTCATTTTCCACGTAATTACTCTGCTGTGATTAGTGAAATTAAACTTTTCTCTGGCATTTTCCCTTTGCTGTGCGTGAGTTTTGCTTTTCTTAGCGCGCTGCTCTTTGATTTTTGGCCGCGGAAAAAATGGCCGCTCTTTTCCTTTTCCTTCAACTTTTTTTTGTAGATTTTTTTCCGCGTCTTGCAGTTTCATTTAGCGCTACGTTTTTCATGGGAAAAACTAGAAAAAAGCAAAGGCAGAGAGGAAAGCGCGTAACGGCCAATTACAAGGATTGATTGTGTATGAAAATGATGTTTTCCCTCGCTGGGAAAAGTTTTCGATGCAAAGTCTTTGCTCCGAATGCATAAGGTGTCTAATTTTTCACGACACTGGCAGCCGGCTAGGGGGGTTTTCCGGGGGGAGGGCGGCCAGCAGACAGAAAGCAAAGATTGACGGCCTTTGTCGCGGGGCCAATGAAAATTTTAAATATAAAATGAACGAACAAATAAAAAAATAAAAAAATCAAGAATAAAGAAATAAAAGTGGGAAAAGGCAAGGGAACGAGGCCGGGCCGAAGAGAGTGAGTGCTCAAAGAAAACACTTTTTGCGCGGCAGACACTTTAACACTTGAATAAATATTTGTGCGTCAGCCGCGGCAGCGGCAGCCCCCGAAAAAGGAGATTTTATAATGCCACAAAATCCAAACTAATTACTCAAGCCGCTCCGTCGGACGCAAGCATCATTTCACTTGATATCCTGTCCTGTCACAGGATGCCAGTTAGGCCCAGATCCCATTCCCATTCCCCTTTCCCAGCTCCAGACCCTGAACCAGACATCCAGACATCATCATTGGCCTGTCCCTTTGCGCCGGGAATCGCAGACAAAATAAATGTTTTGAAAATAATTTCGTGTTATTTTTTCTGCAGGCCTCGCCGGCCTCAGAAACTCAGAAACTCGGAAAAGTGTCACTGGCGCGTGTGTCAGAAATTAATATTAATTTGCTATGTCAATGCATATCCGTCATAGCGACGACAGTTGGGCCATCCTTGGCCAGAAAGTGGTTATTTTTCAGGGGCCTCATTATCATCTCGGGCACAGGAATAGAGCAGAAAAGGTTGGCAAAGCACGTGCGAAAATATTTGGAAAATTATTCAAATTATTTTCACATTTTCTGGGGTTTCTTTTCCGCTTTTGATTAGGAAAACGCACTGATAGATGCGGGTTGATCCCACATCTCTCCCTTGATCTGTGGTTCGCATTCAAAGGCCACATTCCCAGTCCGCGGCAGGTGCTGCCACCAGAGAGTCAGAGTCCTGATAGTTGTCATCGAGCTGTGCAATCAACAGCTCTCCGGAGAGGCACCATGCTGGGCGCAGGGAAATGGGAAAATGGGCACTGGGAAATGGTAACGAGAAATGGGTGGGTCAGGTCACATGCCGAACGCCACACGTTCCTTGAAATTTATGCCGTGTTACTTCATAATGTGAAGGGTATGAAAATAAGAGGTATATTAGGCAGAGTATGGAATATAAAAACGAAATGAATAAATTTATATTAAGAATAACGTTAACGTTAACTAAAACTGTCTGTTTGTTTGAAAAATCTTAATTATCGTTTTCTAAGCAAATAATATAATGCTTTAATTTGAATGTTACCCTCATTAACTTATTAATTCTACAAAATATTAAAATGTATGAGGTAAAACCTCTTTATATCATCCTTAATAGGATCCTTTTCAGCTGACATTCATTTTAAAAAATTCCCTTTTCAATCCCTGCTCAAGTATCTTTCCACAAAGGGTATGGAAAGTTCGAATTTTCATCCCGCTTTTCAGCTCATTTTCCAATGGGGTAGGGGGATGTGACGATTTACGGTTTTCTCTGCTCATCAACACGCGACTGTCCGTCCGGAGAGTGAGGGAGATGCTTAATTTGGGCGGCTGCGACACGTGACCTTCCTGCGTAGCCGTGTTTTTGGAAGGTGTCCGACGAGTGCGTTTCCAAAGAAGAGTGTTTATGTGTGTGCCTGTCCCCAGGGGAGCACTGTTTACATGATTTTGTTGTTAGTAGTTTAATTTAATTAATGTTTAAATATGCAGGCTTACGACCCAAAACACACGGGAGTGGGGAAGCGCAGCGTGAGAATGTGGGATTGTGAGAGTTTTTCTCAAGACTGTTGCATCTAATGTATAGTAGGGAAAATCCTTTGGTGTATATGGTATTAAGAATTGGAAACGAATTCCTTAAATAATTAATTTTCTGGTTCATATTTTATTTTGATAGAAATTTTATTAATAGAAATTTCGCAGTCATTCCTCGCACTTTACGGAATTTGTCACCTAAGTAAGTGTGACAGTTCACAATGACGTGTTGAATTTAAGTGATTTTTCTTGTTAACAAAAAATTATTTAATAGATTGCCACAAGTAGTCAGTACTTAAAATAATTTTAAGAATTCGTTAGTAATTTTCCGCATGCTTTTGGTATTATTTCATTCAATAGTTATATTTATATTACCTATCTGGTATTGAAAGTCTTAAAAATGTATTTTATAAAATGGTTTGTGAGATGTTCAGATTCAAGTTCCTGTTCTTTTGCCGCACATTTTCTTTTGCAGCCACCTGACTTTTTCTCTTTCCCAGCTTTTTCTCGCTTTTACCCGTTGCACTTGAGTTTGCATTTTCCGCATTTTCCTCTCGTCTTTGACAGCCGGCAACTGTTTCGTGTGCAACGGGAACTGCTCTGGCACCTTTCAGACTAGTTTTGTCTTTCCGCAAAAATGTTTTGATTGGGCCGAGTGAGTTGTTTTCCTCGCTGGCCTCGGGACATGTTGCATTTGGCCAAGGAAAATAGTGGCACACTGATGGTGGCGGAGGGGGAGAAGGAGGAGTTGGAGTAACATAGAGGCCGGGCAATGTGGTCAGGGCTCAATCAAGTTACTGTTAATTCGAGGACCCTCTCGCACGCACACATGTTTCCTTAAATTACATTTGACATTTACGAGTCTTGTAATAAAAACTTTTACAATGGCCGACGCCATTTTACTTGGGAAATACTTGGCAGCAGACAGGGCAGGGGATAATGGGTAATGGGTAATGGCCATCAAGTGCAGATCGCGTCGTAAAAGACATTTTACAGTTGGCACCGCTCGATTTCCATGGCCCGATTCTGATGCTCAACGTTCGACGTTCGATGTTCGATTTTCCCCGAGATCCCGAGAACTCGAGTGTGTGTGCATTTTTAATTAATTGGGTTTAGTTTTTATGGCTTCATTAATTACCAAACACTGCAAGGCGTGCGATGGGGCGGGCCAGGCAGGGCTCGAATCCTTGACTTGACGTCAGCGCCTCTTGAATAATGCATCATGGCGATATATGGCATACAATATATATACACTCCACTCCACTCCGAGTGTGCTGTAAATATCAATAATAAAAGTGCGACGCCAGGACCAAAAACCGAACGAGTGCATTAAAAATTTATTTGAATCTGCCTGTGACGCGTGGCTCTCTATATGGGCTATATCTATTGGAAAAGCGGGGGTGCCGGCCATAAAATAATAATCTTTATGATGGCAAAAAATTTTAATACAATATTGGCGGGCTCCGGCGATATCGAAGTGCGCTTCCTTGTCCTTCTTCGTACGCGTATCTGTCATTGGTGGTTTCATAAATCCACTTTAATTGCTGCAGTGATTTCTGCCATGGACTTAGCCGTGTTGTCCTCTTTGCGGCGGACGATAAAAGCGGCCAAGTGCCAGTAAAAATCGTGTTCATTAATATTCAACTATATGCGTTTAGTGGCTCCTCCCATTTACTGCCGCAGATAAACTTCGATGAGCAGCTGCTAAGCTGGATGGGACATTTGCTGAGGAAATCTGTGAATCCTACGAGTACATTTTTCTTTACTTTTGACTTGTTACAGAGGAGCTACAAAAAGTTTTTGGGAATGAGTGTCTCAGGATATTTTAAATTAAAAGTTGTAATTAAAATGTATATTACTAATTAATACTGCTCTAAAAGAAAAGGTCCTTAATTTGATTGAAAGTAAGGGAAATAAAATTAAAGTGCGTTTTTTTGCTGATATATCTAACATATGTTTTGAAATCATTCCTATTTTTTTTATTTAAATATTAAATATAAAATAAGTATGTGAAAAAGTCATTTCAGATTTTTTACCCAATATTCTAGAGTTTGACACATTAAAAACTAGCACAGAAAAGCTTTCCGAATGGAAATTAATACCTTTTTTGGCATAGTTAAGATAAATTTCAAATTTGAACCAATGACTGCGTGTTTCCGAATCACGTTCCTATCTAGTTTTAAAATTAAGATATTAACTGGTTCAGGATCCATTTCTCCTTCATAAACTATTTTTAAACATATCTATTTACTTTAAATACATTCTTTACATATAAGTTCCTATATCCTTTAAGTTTACAGAACAAGAATTGCACAAAACTATCTAATAATTAACCGCAAACCTAATATTCCTGCAATTCTAAATAAGATTCCGTAAAACTACCTTGATCCCATCTGGAATCCTTGCCGATCTATCAACTCTTTGACTGACTAAATTCTTCAAAGAAACCATTGAGCGATTTATGCGAGTGCACAATATGCAAATTCAGTAATTTTCAGTAATTCACATTTCCGCGGCGTCGTTCGAGCCAATTCTGTTTTGACCTGCCCGACTGTCCGGCGGATTGTTCCGCCCAATAATGCAATCTCTGTGGCGGAGACCGGGGAGTTTTGTTTTGACCATGCCTCATTTACATTTATTTGCCAATTTATTTAACGATCGATCGTAAAGCGTTTTGCCGCCTTGGACAAACGGATTTTGCTAGTATACAATTTGTGTGCCTTCAACATTTTTGCTTTTCTGTTTTCCCGTTTTTCGCGTTTTTCAGTTTTTCAATTTTCAACGGCTGCGATTCGGTTTGTCTCTGGGGATTTTATGTCGAAATGGGGAGCGGTGGAGTATGGAGAACACGAGTGAGTCGAGTCGAGTCGAGTCGGCGATGTTGTTGTTTACTTTTCTGAGTGAATTTTCATATTTTAATGTTTGGCAACATTGTTGTCGCCTCAAAAGGCCGACCGACCGATCGTCCGACCTCCGTACGTCCGCCGGTCATAATTTCCGGCGTGGAATTCGTGGAAGTCGTGATCTCCCGAATGTATAACGTCGCTCTCTCCGCCATATGCCTGCATGTATATCGTATCCCTGTGCCCCTCTCAACGTGGTGGGCCTCGCAAGATCGTAAAGATCGGACATTTTTATAGGTGTCAGCAGCACAAAGGTGTTTTCCCTGCCCCAATGTAGTTTATGTCGCTCTGAGATGTCAAAGCAAAAGCGGAAAAAGGCATCAAAACACCGAATATAAAATCCGGAGACGCTCCTTTGAAGCTCGTCTACAAACAAATAATGGAGGCGGATTCCGATCGTAGCAGTAAATCGGCGCTGAACACAAAATTTTAGCCAAATTTATGAAGTAATTTAGAAATTTGAATACAATTTTTATTAAAAATGTTATTGTAAATAATTAAATACTGCTTGAATAAGACATGTAAATTGGCAAAAAGGCCGTGAGACGTAAGAAGAATATGTAATATCCAAGTAAACCGAATCAAATATATTTGAATTACTATAAGTTTAATATTTAATAAGCAATAAACTTGTAAATCTCAAACTTAAAACATACAGTTTTAATTTTTTTAGAAATACTGACAACAAATATCTATTAGGATGAACAGGAACAGGATGAACAAAAGAAACCAGTCCCAGCTCTTATTTTTCTGCAATTTTTGACTCATTTTTTCCGGTGTTTTTGGGTGGATCTATCCCATTTGGATCATGATCTGTGCAATGGCGCCCATCGGCCGCGATGAGCTTGAAATTTTATATGCCGCCGGCACTCGTCTGCGTCTGGCATTTGTGCAAACATCTCGACTAATTGGCCAAACGATTCAGTTGGCTTCGAATAAGATGGGATGGGATCGGATCGGATGGGTATATAGGGATATATATGGTACGAACAGTGCTTTACAGAGTTCGCCCGAGACGTGCGTGCGTGCGTTGGGGCCATTAAAAAATTATTGAAATTGAACATTTTGAAAATAAACTGGAAACGCATTTCGGCGTTCGACGTTCAACGTTCGGCGTTCGGCGTTCGACGTTTCGGTGGAAAAGTGTGGCACACGGCGCGCTTCATTTGTGCCGCTGCAAGACGGTGAAAATCAGGGGAAGGAAAAATAAGCGGAAAAATCGCCTTCGATTAGCGCTGCATTTTCACGTTTTCCCCAGGAAATATGCCTAGTTTTTTTTCAGCTTTTCAACGTTTGGCTTTTTCGCCTGCCGAGAGAAAATTTAATTTATTGCCTGCCTCCCAAGTCTCCCAAGTCGATCTGATATATAGTACTATATATGTAGTACACGATCCCGCTCGATTTGTGTACGTGAAAAGTGTACGGCGTATTTTTAAGTGAAAATGAATTGAAATGAAATGATTTTTCATTTATTCGCCGACGCTGCGACGCCAACGAGACTGGCCCCGCCCCTTGGGAGCAATGTGTCCGAGTTTCCGACTCTCCTCTCCGCCGAATTGCCGGGGGAAAATTGTCGTTCGCTTGGGGGAAAATTCGCACCTAGAACTCGCCCCGATTTCGTCCCGTTGAAATGTGCCAAATAATGCGGCATTAAGTGGTTGCACCTTTCTGCAGCAAGGTGCATTGTTGCGGTTGCTATTTTGCACGGGAAAAAAAATGTAATATTAAATGTTTAAATAAATATTGATGGGTCTATATATTTAAAGAAAATATATTTTTTCTTTTCAATAGAATCAAATTTTTTACAGAAAATATATAGTTTTTTTACAGTTAAAAATACATTATAAGAAGAATATAAAACCTATTTAAAAAGTGTTTCATAGAGAGTCAAACGTTGGGTATTTGTTTAATATAGAAGAAAGTTACTAAATATATATATATAACGTATATTAATTATATTTAATTTCACATTAAATGGAGTAATTATTAATTTTCGGTGTCTTTTTTTTAATTTTTTTTGTGATTTTAATTATTTAATGTATTATGCTTATAAACTATTTAATATTGAGATTATTTTGTTCTCTGCTTTTTCTGAAATCGTTGTGACTGTCAGCATCCCCATCTCGAATCACGAATCACGGGCGGATTCGAGGCGTCACATCACATCACATTGGCATTATCGCAGCGCCACTTGAATGTCGAAAGCGCCACAGGCGCAGAATACAAAACAAAACACAAAATAAAAGAAACAAAATGAACAACAAAATAGGTAAAATAAAAAAAAAAAATAAATAAAAGCGAAAAAATTTAGAATACAAAGGTGCGACAATGGCGACAAGGCCCGCATAGTGACAATAATTTGTGGGCCGTGTTGGCAACTATTTTCGATCAAGGAATGGGAATAGGGTACGGTACAGTGAATGCTGCCTGTAACAAAAACGAAGCTAATTTTTTTAGAGAATTATCAGCAGTATTCGCTAAACTTTAATGGTAGAACTTAGCTTTCCTTGCATTGAACCTGCACTGCCTAAGGAAGTAGGTTGACGCCACCTAAGTATGCGTTGGGTCCCCAAAAGGTGCCACTTTCTCGGGGAGTTTGACGCCCGCGGAGCTCGGAGTGGGAGTGGCAGGGGGGCGGACCGACATGCTGGCGTCAGTGTCAGTCTTTCGGTCTTAAGTCCCCAGCTTCTCAGCCAGTCTCCTGGCACACAGACTATATACATAGTCTGGCATCTATTCCCAGAGCGCACCGGCGAGTATGTGTGTTGCAATTATGCAGACAAGATGTCGACGCGAATTGTTCGCATTCGTCGACATTCGACATTCGAGGTGGCTGTGGCTGTGCCTGTGGTTGTGGCAGTGGCTCCCCAGCGAATGTGCTTTGTGGCATTCGGTTAACTCAGCTGGGCCCTAGGTGCTAATGGTCAATAAATATGAAATTTTTATTGACTTACGCAACACGAGCTGCAATCTAAAATGCAAACACACATCATCCCGGATCGTCTTAGCTCATCTCTGTGCTCTCCGATCTCACGTTTTCCGGGCTAACAAGCTCCCAGGAGTGAAATAAAAACGGAAAGTGCAAAATCATACGGAGATGCCGCTACGTGATGCCATCGCCTTGGATTTCTTATGTGTTTCCAGGAGGATTTGATACGGAATTTTTCGTGGTTTTTCTTAGCCAATTAGCTGGTCTTTTTTTGGATAATTGTTGCTACTTTTTATAAGTTTAGTTCATTGTGCTGTTTGAAAATAGGAGCTCACTGAACTCATTTTTATATTTAATAGCTTATAAATACTATTTTTTCCATAGAAATCTGTATTTACAAGCAATTATCAGTTGTTTAGACGGCCACACTGTAATTATCTGAAGATTTAAAGGTCACACCATAGCTAACACACTAAATGCTGGTCAAACTACATCTAGCACTCTACACGCTGGTCACACTTTTGCTTTTAATTTCTATGACTAAGCTGAAATGCATTTCGGAAATGATAAAAATAACAATTAAACGCAGATGCATTGCATTAAGTTTCCCCGTTCTCTATGGGATTTGGTGTTTGGTGTGCCCTCTTCATTACTGGCCAATTAGCTGGCCTGTTCTGGCTAATTGTCGCACCCGCTTGTCTACCTCATTTGGTCCATTGTCGCTGTCTGCGGGAAATTAATCATGGGCCCAGATGCACTGCAATTCTGTTCCCCAGAACTCGCCTCCAAACCAGGCGTGACCGGAGTTTGACTTTGTGGATACATTGTGTTACGGCACGATACAAACTATCCGCGTATCTGTATCTTGGCGATGGTCTGTCAGCACTTGGCCAATTGTTCTCGAGGGCTCTCCTGCCACGTCGTCGCCGTAGTCGTCGTCGTTCCTGGGATTGGTCTTTTCCACGGAATCGAGAGGAGAAAACCGCAGAAAGGCGCGCACGAGGCCAGATGAAATATGAACTATTTTAACGCCTACTTAATTTATTTGTTTTTGCGCTCTGGGCGCGGTTGTAGAATAAATTTTAATTAATTTAGCGTTGAAGTGAAAGTGTTAAGTGATTTGCTTGGCTGCCGCCGGCTATACCTTCGAGTACTAGAAGATATATAGTCTAGTATATGGGGGTATTGCCATATAAACTCTATATATAGCGGATATGTATGGACCATCAAGTGCAGCTGTGGTAGGTAAGGCCGTATTTTAGTATGTTTTGCGCTCGACCTAAATAAATAAAAATATGTTTATAGGCAAAATATTAAAGGCAAACAAAGAGCCACCCCTGTATCCACATCCCCAGCGCGGCCATCCTGCCTGCCACACATGTCCCCTGACCAATTCATAAGTTTGCACTTAAAGGACACGGACATGGCCAACCTGTCCCAAGGTTGGACACTCCAAGATGGCTCGCACATAAAAGCATAATAAAATGTATTTACCCCAGGATCAAATTATGAATCTGCTTATGGGCAAAACAAGGACCAAGGGACAGCCAAAAAGGTGAGCCCAGCTCCTTTCTCGTTCTCTTCCATCGGTTATGAAAGCCGCAGGCTGCCTCACCCTGCCAGTGGAAAAAAGGACAAAACGCATATTTATGAAATGAACAAAACTATAAAGGACATACACACATCGTACACGAAAAAAAAAAAAAATATAGATTTTTAAGTATATTTTTAATACATATTTTAAAGAAAGATTTTACATGTTTTTTTTTGGGAGATCTTTAAAAATAGAGGACTCACTTGACCGCAATTTTTACAGAGATTAATAATTTTTAAAAAATCTTTAAAAATTAAGTTCATAGGATGGTCACACAATTATTTCTGGAAAGTGCAAGACCACCCTTGTCGCAATTTATTAATATTTATAAACCAAATTTTCTCGAATTTTCTTTCAGTGCTGAAGAGCAAGGATGGGGCCCGACAATGTGCGGACATCTACGGAGATTTGCTTTTTTGGGCTACCGACCGACAATGAAAATTTTTGCACATTTCAGCAGAATCGAGGGCCTGAGGTGGTGGCCGGCTCCTTGAAGGTGTGGCCACTGTATTCCCGCATGTCCCTTTTTGGGATGGACAATGTATAGAGTCTATTACCCCGAGTTTATGGCGCACGCAGTTACACCTACGACAGCCCCGGGCGATGGCAGCATATGGTCAGAAGTGAGGACGAAATACCTTTCGAGGGCGGCGGTGGCAGCCACCCAACCACCCAATCGCCCAAGGGCACAACCACTTTGTTTATGCCAGTCGCAACATTTTACAAAGTTTATTCCGCCTTGGCATCATCAACGGCCATCGGAATCGTCATCATCATCATCACCATCAGTCCTCGCAATTCTCGTGTGACATCTGGGATGCTGGATTCGGATTTGGATCCAGAACGGTATGCCGCAGGACGTCCGGGAGTTGCTTAAATATGTGCGTCACATACGGCCAGCGCCCTTCTCAGGGGGAATTACCTTTGGTGCAGAAAAACGAGAGGCGAGAATTACCTTAGCCCTAGTCCTAGCCAAGTGGACACCTTCTGGAATCAGCTCACGTATCGTTTTATTAGTCAATCAAAGGATACTTTGGGGGCGCATCTCATTAAAGGTAGGGCAAAGATGGTGAAAAATAAAAATTAGACAACAGTCCCTTGTTCCGTTTATGTCAAAATAATTTAGTTAGTTTAGATTAAACTTCTAACACTTAACTTAGCACTTGACACTTAAACCGTGAAGCTCTTGGTAACTATTTACATGGTTCCAAAACCATTAGGACTATATTAAAAATATTAAAATAAAATAAAACAAGTAACGAAATAAAAATAATAAAATAAATTATAAATATTATAATAATTTAGTTGGTAACCAGGAAGCCTGTTATTGTTACCTAATAACCATATTTCCATGGGTCCAAAACCATTAAGACTGTATTAAAAATATTAAAATAAAATTAAACAATCATCAAATAATAAAAATAATAAATTATAATCAATCAAGTATTAAAATTAGACCAATGTCCTTTATTCCGTTTGGCAAAATAATTTAGTTGGTAACCCGTGAAGCATGTTATTGCTACCTAATAACCATATATCCATGGGTCCAAAACCATTAAGACTTTATTAAAAATATTAAAATAAAATTAAACAAGCAACAAATAAAAATAATAAAGTAAATTATAAATATTTATTATAAATATATATTTTATATAATTAAATAATTATTTTAAAATCATTCTATCCTTATTACGATACATGATAAAATATTAATAATACTCCGCAATTAGATTGTATTTCAACTAATAATTCAAAACAAAAAAAAGCCAATAAAAATTAAATAAAGATCGGAAAAAATGGAAAGGCAATCTTTATGCCTCGACTGCTGGCCGAATTATGAGATGCGCCAACTGAAAACTCGGCCAAGACAAGTAAAGGCTAATTTGGCAGAGCCCACAGTGATGGATTTGACTTAAGAGTTCCTTAAATAAGCTAACGAGTTGAAAGGCAACCCTGATTAATTCTCAATTTGCGAGCGGCAAATGCATTCAGCGAGTCCGAATTGCGAAATGCAAAATGGAAAATGCCTTTTTAGCGATATTATTAAAAAGTCTTGGGCAAAATGCGCTGCTGCACTTTGCATTAAAAATTCGCTGTCTAAAAGCTCAACAATTAGCAACAATTTCCGAATGCAAATGCAAAAGCAGAGTGAAATTAAAGCAACTTAAATGGAACTTATTAGATTTGTATACTTTTAATTTGCATTCATAACAGACTGGCGCTTTCCTTTGTAAGGATATGCCCCGTTCCCCTGCCCGTTCCTGTTCTTGACTTTGGCCAGCAGTTGGGTCCCGAGTCCTGGACCCCAAAACAACCGGGACGTTGGGGAGGAAACCCTTTTCTTGTTTTTCCTCCAGTGGACATGACGTATTCCTTGGGACCCCCCACCCCATCCCCGTCTTGGTTGATTTAAATTTTGCCTTTGCCGGAATAAAAGAAAATTAATTTGTGCATATTTCTTGAGCTGCTGGCAGACGAAATACGAGCGGCTTCAGCTGCTGGCTGGACATTTATTAAAAGCCGAAAGGAGTTTACTGCTGCTGGCCCAAAAGGGAAACGGAAACCTTTCTCTCTTGGCCAATCGTAGAAATAATAATAATAACCGAAAAACCAAACCGAACCGAAAAGGCGAGTGCCACCGAAAGGGACTTTCAAGTGAAAAGAAATTTAATAAAACGAAAACAATTTGCCAAAATGAAAGAATAATAATAAGAAGCCGCCAAGGCGCAGGAAATTTCTCTCAAGCTCTGCTAGAGAAATGCGTATCCTAGTCGCAGTTGTTCCCACACTACATATTCATAATTGCATGGACATTAGGGCTGCATCCCCCTGATGCTGCTCCTGATCCCAAGGATGCGGAAACGGCGACAACACACGTGCCGCGGACGATGACAAAAATGATATTGATGTACAATCGAACAATGATCGGGTGCGTCTCGGCCATAAATCCATTAGTCCATAAACAGTATTGATATGGAATGAAAACAAAAATAAAATGAAATTATTTATACGATTCGCACGGCGCGACAAGCAGGAAAATTAGTGCCAACCGGAGACAGGAGACAGGAGAGACACGAGTCACGAGCCCCGGCAAAAATCGGACACCGAGGGTAGAAAAATTGCACAGGGGATGGATGCTCGAGTGGGAAAGCGTTGAAGTTTTTCCTCGATTGGCTCGATGCGCTTCAAATGATTCCAAAGATTCGCATACAACAAAGCGAAAGGCCATCGAACAACTGTATCGAATTACCAATCAGCCAGGACAATGGAGTCCTGCCAGAGGGTCAAATCCCACACCCTTTCTGCCACGAATGGGGAGGGAAAATAGTGCAAGTGCTGACATCACCTCTGAACCTGTCGCGAGTATAAATGGAGAGCTTTTTAAATAATTCATTTTAATTCGCTTTTGACATATTTGGTATAACATAAATGCAAAAGTTTTTAAATGTTATAAAACAATTTACCAAAAGCATTTGCCTAGTGTACATCCACATCCATATAGAGCCATCAAGTGCGATATGAATGCTCTTTACTATCACTTACGTCGGCTCCTTCCATCGTCGAACAATTGAATTGAAAGGATCATCAAATGGCAAATTCTGGTTTGAGGAGCCTTTGGTACAGCATCTTGGCCAAATTGCCGACAATTTGGGTTAACTGTAAAATTTCTGCAGGCCGAAAGAGCAAACAGTAAACAGCAAAACGGCAAACGGCAAACGTGCAAGTTTTGACAAATACAAATGTGAATTGCGGACACTAAACGCGCAGCCCCGCATCTTGATTTACCAAATAAAAGATGAAGACATACCCGGGATTGACAGGCCAAAACGGCGGCAGGGCGGAGAGGGCAGTGCCTGGCCCATAAAACTCATTGGGCCGTAAAGGATGCGAATGCCTTTTAATAATAAAATGAGCGGAGAGTAACCAGGATCGGGTGGACAGGAGCAGGACTCGGGTCTGGTCCGGGCTGCATAAACTAAAACTAAAGCCGCTTGTCTATGCCCAGGCACGTCTTAAATGTTCAAATTATGTAAAATAAAATGTGCGCCAAAAAAAAAGGAGAAGACTGAAAGGCTAAGGGAAATAAGAGGCTAGGCCAAAGGATAACGGGCGGACAGGGGGCCAGGACTCGGGACACGCTGACGTCAGCTCTGAGTGACAAGAGACAAGAGGGCCCAAAAGTATGGGGGAGCGAAGGATTCAACCAAGCACTCGACTATATCCCGGCAAGGTGCAAAAAAGCGAGCCAGGATTGACACTTCTGCGCTCAGAAGTATCTAAAGATACACTCAGGACAAATGTGTCGCCTAGGGTAAGTCTCAAAATATTTGCAATTATTTGTATATAAGATTAAGATTGCTAGGAAAAATGAATTTATGTGTTTTCAGAAATTAAACATTTAAGTAAGTAGTAATTTGTTTTTTATAGTAGGTACATAGTTATAAAATATTATATATATTTCAATAAATACATTTTTTCTTTTAATAAACTCTAAATACAATTGAAAAATTTTCCTTTAAGCGTTGTAAAAACATCCTTTCAGCTGGATTTACCTAGTTTTAATGCAATTTCTCTAAGTGCCTTTTGGCTGCTGGCCATTTGCATGCCCATGGATCCTGCGTGTCCTGGCTAATAACCGTGAGTAAGCAAACAGGTGCAGCTCGCCCGCCGGTTGGCTGTGATCAATCTTTCGCTAAGCTTTTGTTTTCGCCAGGCTTTTGTCTCCGGACAAAATTGGCCCTCCTCGATGATGGGGGGAATACTTAGAAGTCCCCGGGATTGAGATGTCCTTTGGGTCTAGTGACAGGCAAACAACGGCGCGTCCTTTTTATTGTATCCGTCTCGGGGTCCGGTTCGCTCTCGTCCTATGATTGATTAGCAATTAATTAGCTACACAAATAACTGTAATTATATGCGAAGGGAATCTGGAGTTGGGGGGGTTGGGCTTGAAAAGGAAAGAGGACCTCTAATGTCAAGGGTCTGTCTCTTTGGCGGCGTGAATTACTTGCAAAAGCGTTCCACTTTTTTTTTCGCGGCCTCACATCTCGCTTTCTCATTTGCATTTTGTTTTTCGCCATTTTTTATGGCCCAATGAAACGAATTTGTGTGCTCTAACTTTGTCACTTGCGGCTGCCATTGCCATAGCTTTTTATGAAACAAATCCGGGCTAATGACGCTCCTGAACAGGGGAAGGGGAGAATACTTGACGGTGGCAGGAGCATTCGTCACACACAGCCGAGGAGGCCATAGATATCTGGCTGCGATTGGGATACTTTACTTGGCTATATATTTAGATGCAACCCCGACAGAGTCGTGGAATTAGTAGCAGGAAACACGAAACATAAATATGTAGAAGCAGGGATTTGCTTCGTCTTTTTGTGTAAATAAAGAAAGCTTGAATAAATGAAATATTTTACAAATATGTATGTTACACTTTAATTAAAACAGACACATCACAAAAAACTGTAGAAAGTTGGTTTCTAAAAAACAACATAAAATTTGTTTAAAATCCTTCGTTAACTGATTTTTCTTAACAAGTCCCTATGTCCCACTTAAAAAAAAAATAAATGCATTAATTTAACATTTCATTGATACTCTAGATTAAGGCCTTAGCTTAATTTTCGCTGCACTTCAAATATATAGACAATTTTCATATAAAGACTATACTATTGTTTTAGAACTCTTCAATTGTGGTCCTCTTTAGAGGCTATGGGGCCTGGCCAAAAGTTGTGAGCTGTCCCTGCAGTTGACATCTCGACCGTTTGTTCTTTTTTTTTGGCCGGCCAACAGTGCATGACTGACCCTGTCAATACTGGCGACCCCGAATCCATTTAGTTGCTACGACCATATATGAGATATTTAATGCATGCAATATGGATTGTCCCCGAAGAGTAGGGGATTGGTTGGTGGAGGGAAAGAGTGCGTCCAAAACTCATGTCATTGTTTCGCCAAACTGGAACTGGGAACTGCATTTCTGCCCCCTCCCTCGGCTGCCTGACATTGAGTGCTCCGACAGGCGACGTGTGCAGGACCCTTTGCCTGCGTTCTGCGTCCTGCGGCCAGCATCCTTTATGGCTGAAAGCTTTTGTCGCTGCCGTGCCACTAAACATGTCGCTTTCGGAAGCCCCTGGCCGAGGGCCAAAATATAACTTAAGTTTCTGGTCAAATGAATTTGGCAAAGGTAGCAGCCAGCTTGGGAAATTCTAAGCGTCGCCAGCGAGATTCGAATTTATGCAAAAATGCCAGAAGGAAAATCTCTTGTTTTTGCCATGGAGAAAAGCTCACCACAATTGGCAGTTTAAGTGGCCTTTGTTAAGCACAAGTTCCTTCTCTGTTTTTGGTTATTGTTTTTTTTTTTGCGGTTTCTTCTCTGTTTTTGCTGTGTCACCTGTTTTTGGTGTTGTTTCCCCCGAAAAACACGAAACTTTTTTTTACGATCTTGGCAACATTTTGAGTTGAGTGCATTTTTACGCCTCGCCTTTGGCGGCGTCTTGCTATTCCTGTGGATTCCTGGGGGTACGGGGCCGTAAAATCGAAAAGTAATGCAATAAAATTCGCTTTCATTAAAAGCATTAAAATAGGTTTTTGACATGCCATAAAAATTGTTTCCACGTAAGCGAGCGAAAGGAAAACTGCTGCTGCCACACTTTTCCCCCCTGACGAGTGCGAAAGCTTCGCGCGACTTCTAAATGGGAATTTTATTGTTCTGGGAGCTGTGGCCGCCGCATCGCCATTAGCCGCAACACGGCACGACACTCCATCTCACCTAGACGTAGTCGTAAACCATTCCGCCAGTTCATCTTCAGTTCATCTCCACCAAGGGGAATCCCCGTAGGTGATGCTGAGAGGAGTGGCACCCTCCCCCAGAGATTGCAGAACTCCTTTATCGTGTATTCATATATGAAAGAACAAATATTATTAAAGCACAAGTCCAGTCACATTCATCCCAAATGTTAATCATAAATTCTACGAAAAAATTGATGACATATTGAACAAATATATGCGTATTCACAGCAATTAAGTGCAGACTTAATAGGTACACAAATAGCGCTAAACAACTCAACACTCTGTGTGTTTATGCACTTGAAAAATAACTTAAAAGACTGAGGTGTTTTAAAAAATAGTTTTCTAAGATTAAACTTCATTTGTAATACAATACAGAATAAATTAATAAATATTATATATTTATTAAAAATGTTATATTCTTGTAATTTCAGATGAAAATTGATATAATTTTACAAGGATTCCCCTTTAATTAAACTTAGTTTCCAGCTTAGTTTCTTGCTGTGTATGGTCCTGTTTTGTCCTGGACAATTGGCAAATGTTCGTCCGCTAAATGGGGGCGATACAAATCGAATGGCAGCTTTATTTCAACGTTATTAACTTCAAATTACGCACACAGATCACCGCAGACAAGTCAATGTCCAATCCTTAATTGCAAAGGACAGCGTGTGGCGAAAATATTGTGCTCGCTGGCTAAGGGGAAAATATTTTCATGATGTAATAAATGAAATTAATTTCAATAATTGCTGCAATTCGGCGGGTCTGTGGAGATTTCTGTTGGCCTTTCGCGGGCTTGCTTTTCATTCAGCTTTTATTTAGGCCACTTATTTTATTTTATCTCGGCCATGATTCGCGATGAGGCAGGCGACTGTGCGCGAACGTTGGGGGATGACCATGAAAACTGCTTAATCGGAAGAATGAATATGAATGTTCCAATTGCGATTTCACCCCCTTCCCCGGCCCCAGATAAATAAACGAGGAGAGAAGCGAATAAATGTGGAAAAGCAAATGTTTTCCTATTCGTACGTTCTTCTTTTTATTTCGTTCTATTCCGATACTTTTTTTTTCATCATTTACTTATTTTTGTTGTCTTTTTTTTTGCAGCAACAGCAGCATTTTTAATATAGCAAAACACACGCTGTCATATAAAGCCCCGCCCCCAGTCTGATTTTTATGTGGAAATAGCCATAGAGAGCGAGTATATTTTCGCATTTATAATACGGAGCCATATATTTTCATGAACAGTAAATTAAGCAGGGTGAAATTGGAATGCCTTTGACAGCGCAATCACAGGGGGAAAATGAGCAGAAAAGTAACCAAATCGGGACGATTTCATAATATTTGTGGAATCGGAAGTTATGTATTTAAGATATACATATATATTAGTTCTAAGACTATACATTGATACAATATATATAAAATATAGTAATGTAGACATGGAGTATTAACTTTTTAAAACACAAACTTACTTATTTATTTTTAACCTTTATACACATTCATATCCAAATCCACAAAGCAACTCACATTTGACAACTCAACATCTAGAACAGTAGAACATTTATTTTTACTTAAAATTCCAAATAGTAAATATAATATTACACATATTTGCACTTGCTGAATTATGGACTTCTTGTGTAGATTCCTATCCGCCGATTTGTTTTCTTTGCTAAGCTCAATTCGTGAAAATGTGGCTACAGCTCCATCTAAAAAGGAACTGCAAAAAAAGGATAATAACTTCCTGGTGGTACGTCCTAGCTATACCATCCGCCACAAGTATCCTGGTCCCTTTAGAACCTACGATGGCGAAGAGTTATGTGAGCAGCGTTTGATTCGCCTTTCAGACTTAACACCCAGCCAAGTGGATGTGATATTGAAGTCGTGTGAGGAGCAGGACGAAATGGATCAGGAATGTGAGCCTGACGGAGGAGAAACCACTGGAGAAAGCAATATAAAAAAAGAAGAAGATCTGTGTAACTCCGTAAAAGAGGAAGATCTCAAGAAATTCGAGTCCCAGATCTTCATCAATATGTTGCCCCATCAAAAGAGTTCAATCAAACTGGAAAGTATCTGCAGCGGGAATCTACCCACGCCAAAGCAATTAATCCGAATGGAGCTTCGTGCCAGAACTCTGTATGAGGTTGCCACTTACCAAGATCCACATGCACCCACCTGGGACTGTCTCAAGTCCACGGAAAAGTTGCGTTTCCATTGGCAAGCCCACACGGGAGTGGAGCTCCAGGAGGCACCATTCGACAACTTCCGCCAATGCTACCTAAAAAATCGCCGCAAGAATGGACCCAAAATGGGAATTCGCGAAATAAGATCCGAGATGAAACTCCGCTGGTGCACCATGGATCGCAGCGAACGGATGCCCTTCATCGTGCAGTCTCTACTGTACGAGGTGTCCGTGGGAGCCATTGATCCCGGGATTCACTGTGCGGTGCGTGAATTCTTTTTGAGAGTGAAGTAGGGAGATCGCCGATCCACTTCCATTTGCAATTCCATTCCACTTTTTTTGGTTTTATACGAACCAGATGTCTGGGCCCATTCTATTTTCGGCCAGAGCCTCGAAATTCGCAGCTCTTTCTCCCTCGATTTGTGTTCTTGAACCAGTTTCGGATCCGCCGAGGAATAATGGATCCCCTGCTTCGGTCCAAGGTCGCCAACTGACATGGCATTGGCACTCGATTAACAATTAACTCGTCAGCAGTCAAGGTCGCGCAGAAGAGTCTCGGGGGGAAAATCCCCAATCAATTTCCCAGGCGCATACATTAGCCATAAACATTTGTTGTACTCCGCAGAAGCGAAACAAATAAAACAAACGAGAGGGAAAAGTTTTTAAAATGTAATTTCGCTGGCCGGCAAAATAAATAAAACGGAATTGTGGGGCAAATCGAAAGTGGGAGATAGCGAGTGAGCCGGGGAAATCAAAAGTCCGCATCAGATCAGCGAATCCAGGCATTATGCTAATGGAAATCACGGGTGGAGGAAAAGTCCGGGCAGGGGGCCTTGGTCCTGGTTTATGGCCGTTGACAACTTTTGGCGAGCCGGGCATAAAACGAAATGAAATGGAAAACTAAACCGAAGGAGGAAAACTCAAATGGCCGACGATTCGCCACGAACTCTAACTCAAAAGCGGAGCAGTGGAACTGTATCGAAGGAGTCGCAATTTATTGTCCCAGATATTGACTTTTATAGTGGCATCCCGCATCCCTTTTCCGGACTCTCATAATGCGACATTTCGCTGGGAATCTCCTCGAGAATCGGGAAACAATTGGCATTCGTGAATTTCGCATGCCTGCCACCAACAGTTCAAGTTCGTTTCGAAGGGGGTTTTCCCAACCCTCAACTCTTTCTTCCTTTCTTTTTTTTTATGGCGGACTGTTGCAAAGATTTCGTTGTTTTGATATTCGGCAGTTTTATTGCCTCGACCCAAGTTCGCACCTCAATTTGTCTTCGTAAATGTGAAAAATGTGGAAATTAGTTGGCGGTCCGAGCGGCAGCCTCCCATTTTCGGTTGTTGGGTTTATGGCCAAACATTTCATCAATCACGCGGGGACGTGTCACACCTATCAGGACCGCTGACGCCCGGCTCGGATGCAGATCGTCCTCGTAACCAACCGGGGGAAAACCCCATCGTAAAAAAAGGAGTGCGATTGCCACGCCCCCTGTCTCCGGTTCGGTGTGAACTTAATGGCCGTGCCAGGAATCTGTGCCACACTTTCAGGCGCTTAACAGGCGAAGAAGGACATTCGGCATGGTCCTCATTATCAGATGCTGAGCTTGGGTAATTCTTATAAAGAAAAATAAGGAAATAATTTGGTTTCGAAGTTTGTTATTTTAAAAAAATCAAAAGCCGAAGAATTTATATAATTTAGATCTAGGGAACTTGCAGAAAGTCAGAATTGTGATCAAAATAAAGTTTTTGGGAAGAAATCGTCAGGCAGTATTTGGTTTAAATATTATTAAATTGCTTATATAGAAAACTTTCCTAGATTACTTTAATATTATTTGCACTGACAATACTAAAATCAACTATTTCTTTACACAAAATCTAGGACTCCCATAGAAAACCCTGATTTCTGATGGTTTCCTTCAGAAAGGCTTCATAAATATAAGTATTACCCATTCCCCCATCGACTCAACTCATCCATTTTTATGCAAAGTCGCAGGGCAAACACAGGGAAACCGATGGACAAACAACATTTGTCGATATCCCAACTGATGGTGATGGCTTTATGGTCAAAGAGAGAGCGACCCAATCAACCCCAATGTCCATTAACATAACAATAATTATGGCTGCCTCCTGGACTGACCATGTCCTGGAGACATGCGGCATCCATAGACGGCGATTCTGCAGTCATAAGCAGAATCCAGACATTCTGCATCCGGTTGAATTGATTTGGCTTCAACAATGCCACTGAGTACTCGTATTTCCTTTGAGGGTTGACTGTCGTCCAGTCTGCCCATGTAAATCTAGAAATTCCACATAATTAACTTCAATCGGAACTGGGGCAGAGTGCCAAGGCGGCTCCTGTTTTCCTTGTTCCCAGAACTTTGCCTCCTGGGATCCTTGTAATTTTCGTAGCTGCAGCGGAGCGCTCATTAGCCGCGGCGGACATAAATTTCGATCAAAAAATAAATTGACAGGCGTGCAGATTTAAGAGGCGCTTAGCCAAGGCCTTCGCAGCGCCGGCAAATCCAATTTCCTTCTCGCCAGGACTCGCTGGGATTCGCACGTACGGCTGCAACACTTTCGGCTGCGGGGATTCCGGCATCAGGATTCAGGATTCCGGATTCAGGACTCGTTACTCGACCGTTTATGTGAGCAGGTCATGTCGCGGTCATAAATACAACAATGCCGCTGATGCCGCCGCCAAAACTTTCGCGAGTGTCGCGAGCGCCATAAATTTCGCCCGCAAAAACTCACGGATTTATGTTTTTCGCGGAGCGCAGGAGAGATAGGACACAGGACACTCGTCCCAGTCCCGAGGACATCCTCCAGATATAATCCACTTTAAAGTTTCCATTTCGCCGCAGCCTCGAAATGCTTAGCGAGCCTGGGCTCGGCTCTGTTCGGTTCGGTTTCAGCCGCAGTCATGTGATAGGCGAAGGATATCCGCCAGGATATCTTGGCAGCCACATGCACTGCTCCACTCTGACACGACGACATCTTATCCAATTTGCATTTAACGCATTTCTTTCTCCTCTTCTTTTTTTTGTGTGCTCTTGGGCCAAGCCCTCATCCTCGCGGGCTGGAGACCTCCGCTTTTTGGCAAATCCCATTTGCAGCGATTTGCATTTAAGGCTGTCCGTGAAATCGAGACGAGCTCACACAAAAATTAATAAAATCCTGCCATTTACCATTTTCATTTTCGCCGGTTCTCCGACCGCAAGTAAAAATTTTCAATAAACGTCCGGCCCGAAACGAGAAGTCCGCTCACCGCAAACGCCTTGACACACGAAGAAAATTAGAGCTAAGAATTCTTTTATCCCTAAAATATACCTTTTTTAAACCGTTTTTTTTTTTAATAATTATTATTTATTAATCTTCTGACATATCATTTTAATATTTATAATAGTAAATTCAATCTAAGCAAAGGATAATATTAATTTAAATAATGTCAATGAATTCATTGATAGTCATAAATATATATTTCTAAAGCAGTTTGGCATAAGAAATCTAATTTTAAATATTTACCAGGGCATTATATAGTAACTAATCTGGCTAATAAAACCTATAACTTGGTCAACTCTATTTGTATAGAAATTAACTTGACATAGAACCCTCTTTCATATGCTTAATTTTGTTGTGTGCATTAGTCTAGGCGGACATCCTGGGGTCCGGCAGTCAATTTGGAATTTTTCAACGTTTCAGACACTGCCACCGAATAGCTGGTAATAGGAGCAATAGGGGAAATAGGATATGTGCATGTGGAGTATAGGGTTTAGGAGGATATACTATAGGAACTGTGCAACGGCAGCTGACTTTGACAGCGCCGCCCGCTGGCCGTTAGTTACTCCTAGTTTGCGGTTCCGCTGCTCCAAAATATTGGCGGCCTGAGATGGCTCCAATTAAAAAACAGAAAAGCGACATGTGGAAAGAGCTCTTAAGTTGGCTTTCGACTAAGAGAAACCTAAAATGTTGGAATTAAAGCAACAAATAAGAGTTTGGGGGTAGAAATCTTAGTGATCTTATGAGATGAAATGAGTAATGAGGTGAAAATATTTAAATTAGAAAGCTTACTACATACATACAATAAGAATTATTTATCTACCAAATAAAATAACTAATATTTATCAGAACAATTTATAAACTTACATTTGTAATATTTAGATAATGTTAAAGAAACCCTAGACTTTTCCCCTAAAAAGTAAAATTTGAATTTAAAGTCCTAAAATTGTGTGTCCCTGGAATCATTCTATTATACATTATTTAGCTTTTAACTTTTAGAATACCACATAATATTTACAGAATAATTATGTTATCATCCTCTTTCTCTTACTGAAAATACCTAGCATTCAAGGCACTTGGCCAACAAGTTAAATGGGCGTGGCTGCCGCCTTCCATCGCTGCACTGTGCGAAAAATACCAAGCAAATTGCTTGGGGCAGCTGCAGCAGACCATCTACAAGTGCGGGAGGAGGACGACGTGGACGACGTGTCACTAGTTGGGAGGCGGAGACCTGTCCTGGCCGCGGCCAACTATTAATTAGGTTGTTAATTTTGCATTTGGCGAGCGTCGCTGGCTTCTCCCGTGAAAAGCGCAGCGGAGCGGAGGCGACGAAATGGAGAACACACGTGGCATGTGGCACGATGATAAATCTCCGCATTTGTGCGACACCATAGGGGAACACATGTCGCAGCTTGGCCGCACTTCCCGTGTAGCTCCCATTTTACCCCGCTTCTACCGCTTTTCCTGCATTCTTCCACCCATTTCCCCCTGCGGATGCACCTGTCTCAATTAAGCGTGCAAATCGCATGCCTGTCAAAATAAAATGTTTGGCGTGTAAAAATATGTTGGCAGCCAGAGGAGATCTAAGGCGATCATAAAGATGCACGGAACATGGCCAACAACACGATGGGCGAAAAAGGTGGAGCAGGGCTACACGGAAAGGAAAATAAGGTCAAGAAAATTAGGTGAATTTGATGGTATTTTTTAAAACACTAAATACCTATCGTATTAGTAAAAAAATGTGTCATTTTTTTTATTTATAATGATATTTACTCGGATTAAGTTTGAAGTTAAAAATAAAGATCGAATTAATTTTTCCTGCCTAAACTCATTTTAAGTTAATATTTTGTATCATCAAATTAATCACATATCTTTTCTATATAATTTTTTTTCTGTGTGTTGGGCATGCAATCAGGAATGGGAATGGTACACACCCAGTAGATGTCGGTGTCAACATCGCTTTGATCGTCCCTCAGGTTGATTATTTGCACAGCATTTGCGACTTGTTCTCTTGCCTAAAAGAATGCACCTCTAATGAGGTTTATGCGTGGTAGAGATATGTGATAATTGAGTTTGGGGATGGGGTTATGCCAAATTACATTCAAAGTCTTAGAAAATATCAGAAGAATGCCTAAAAATGTACCTCCTAATTGGTTTTTCAAAAGGAGTTTTCCCCTATGTAACCATAAGGAATTTATTTATAAACTACAAACAACTGCTTATACAAATAAAACTATTTTAAATTTATATAAAAAAAAGAAACCATTAAAAATGAACATATAAAAATCCCAATTTCAGTTGTGACTTCATCAGCATCAGCAGCCTTGTCTGCCATTCGCGGTGACAGTGTTTTCTTGGTGAAGTTTTGATGGATTCCGTTTGAACAGATTGAGCAACAGCCTTCACGAGATGGAGATGAGATGTCGCCGCAATTCAAATTGATTTTTTTCACCAAATAATTCCGTCGAAACGGGGCATCAACGCCTCGTTAATTAGAGGATGCCCCCTCAAGTGCTGGATTCGAATCTGAATCCGAAAGCTAAATAGCCATGACAGTCGGCAGGGCAATTGACATTTTGATAAATTCTAAAGGCGGAGGTGGAGACACTGCGGCACTACACATGTTCTGTTCCCGTCTTTAAATCAGATAGACGCAGTGCAAAACTTAATGATCTGTGCCTAAATGGAGAGAGAGACCGAGCCCGGAGTCAGATATGACAAGTAAAAAAGAATTTATGGCACTAAACAACATCAACAAAGGCCGAAACTACATGGAGTTAGCAACAACCACCCCGTATCGCGTTTCCTCCGTCTCTGGAAAATTTTATCGGCCTCAACGAGCGACAGAGAAATTCGCACAAATCACGCAAAAATGCTGCACACTTAACGTGAGGGTGAAAAAAAGCCAGGGGGGGAAATGGCAGGGGGTTTTCCCCGATTTCGGGGTGACAAGGGTGAGCCCAGAAACTGATAAGAACTTGCAGCCTAATGCAGCAGCCACAGTCAAAGGAACTCCTCCTCAAAATGCCACCGAATTTTGCAACAATTTCCGATTTCCACTAAGGACAAAGGACGCACTGGCCAAGTGACAGCATTTCAATTGCTTTCCGAAATGAAAAAAAAGGAAAACAGTCGACATTCGAATTGAAAAGTCATAAATTTTGGAGCGGCATTTAGGAGCGGACGGGCACGGAAATGCGCACCATGCGTGACCAATTATTGAAATACGACTTTAATTGAATTTCAATAAAATGCTGAGCATTTTTGCATTTTCAGCGGAAGGGCAAGAAGGAAGGAGACCAGCACCAAGACCAGGACCAGGACCACCGGCTCATGTTTATTTATGGCAAATGCAAAACGTTAAAACTGTGGCAATTGTTTTATTCCGAGCTTTGTTACATTATTTGCCGGGGCATTTAGAGCGTCACGGATGCGATCCCATCGATATACATATTTCTATACGTGTATAGTACGTAGCCCCGGGCGATTTGGGGGCAATTTGTTTAGAATATGGCGACCAGGCCTGTGTGTGCAAACCTGATGTCCGCGGATCTGGATCCCGCTGATTTATGGCCAGCGGGTTGTGTCAATAGTTCGCGGCTGATTTATGTGCCAGCACAGGGCAAGGTAGCTGCGTTCCAGGAGTTGGGCATGGAAAAAGGAAATTATGAAAATTACTATCGTGGCTTGGTGGAAAATTGATATTTGATATTTCTTCTACTGATTTGAAATCAATTCAGAATGTGTCTAAAAGTATGCAATGATATATAGTCAAAATTATTTAGATTTTATATTTAATTAATTTTTGCTTTACATTTTAATAGATTTAAAATTCAAAGGGCTTTCCTGTGAACTCATTCCTATTATTTAGTATCAAGAATCCATCTATTTTCCCAGTGCAGGACAATCTCATTGAACAGATTACAAGCGAACACAGGATTCAATCGGAAGTTGGAGGCGGAGGTGCGTTGATTGAAGGTGGAAAGCCGCTGGGCTGTGTTTTTGGGGTGGAATTGAGTGGAAAACCTTTGCATTCGGATTGGACTTGGGCAAGGGTTCGTCGTCGTCAACTGCTGTCGGCTGCTCGCTGCTCGGGTGTCGATTTTCGTGAATGGTAAATGGTATGTGTTGTACGTACTACATTTGACATCGGATCGGATCGGCGCATGACAAAAGTCACATGGCCAGCGGATTAGTTACACCTTCTGAATTCGAATCCGAATCCGAGCACACGTCGTGGAAGGTTTTCGTATTTATTTCTTTTTTTTTCGTACCGCCGTTGTTGTTTTGCCAGTGGCTGAAGCGCGACATTGTTGCTGCCCGGTGAACTGTGAGCTCCGCCGCCGAATCACCGGAATCCTGAATGCATTTTCCGGCCGGCGAGTGCAGAGCGTGCCTTGATTTACTAGCGATTGTGCGGAGATTAGCACTAATGGCTGAGGCCAGTCCTCGGGCAGCTGCTTCAGAAGAAGGGTGGATTGGGATTGGGATTGGGATCAGTACTGGTTGTAGGCTTTGGAAAACTGAAACCTTTCAGCATAATTGAATTTGGCCATAGCCCCGGGACATTCACCTACTTAAGCCCAAAAAATGGCCCTGATAACTAAGCCAAATATTAGCCAAAGACAAATGCCATGTGTGTCAACAGTTCATCGAGGCGTCAATTACTTTGCATAACATTGGGCGAAAAATGGTCCAAGTGGGAGTGAGTCCTCTGCGCTAGTTGAGTCGTCCTCCTCCAGAGACAACAAATGAATTTTAAGTGTGGCCAAAAGAAACGGCCAAGAAACGTGTGCGTGCGACTTAATCTGCTCTTGGCCCGCTTAGCGAACGCATCCGAAATCCTCCTCATATATGTGTGTGTTTTTAGCGAGCACTAGGCCTTCCAGATATTATCCGCTTATTTATGGCCGTCGTTAACATATCTTAGCCAACTGGAGTTTATCTGGCGGCGGCTGCTGTATGGCATGGGTTTTGCTCCAAGATCCCAGGAACCAGATCCCATATCCCACATCCGAGAGCCCATATCCCATATCCCAGATCCCCAGTTAAATGAGCCCTTCGGCTAAGTGAAATTGTTTAGTTTTTGCACGATTCCCCTGAAAGTGAAAGTGGCTTTTGTCTCAAGCTAAGTACGTGACGATTTGTATTATTTTAAGCGAATTAAAAGCGGCCTCCAAGTAATTTGTGGCCCGGCCAGATGAGTCAGACACTACCCCGTTCTGTAATAGAGTTCGCCAGAATAAATGCCAGGGCATTAGGCCAGGCCCAGGGATATTTAGAAACCCATTTTCACATAGGACACACAGTCATCTCACACACAAAGCCATAGGCAATCTGCCAATCTGAATGCCATCGTCCCGGTCCAGCCCCGAAAGATAATGATTAATTGTCAATTTAGGTGGGACAACAGCCTGGCCCATTCGGTATCCGGAATGGCCAATAAACGGTCCGCCCGACAGTTACCTTAAAAGCATGCAACAACTCCCGGCATCCTGCCATAGTCCCGACTGGATCCCTCCCCACTTTCCCACTCTCACTCACAGGATGCCCGGGCCCTCACATGTCCATCAACATGAAGATGCGGTTGCCGGAGTGGAGTTCCCACTCGGGCCGACTGACGACTGGGCTGACATGTGGAAATAAATGTACTAGAAAATTACCAACTTATGTAATCTTGGTTAGCATCATTTATCAAGCGGACGTTTTGCAATTTTTCTTACTTCTGCGGCCAGGACGAGAGCCAGAATCCGACCGGGACATGTCGAGAAGTCGGACTCAGACGCACACACATGTGTGCGGACTGAGGCTCAGTCTCAGTCTCAGTCACAGTCACAGGAAATTGCCATTTCTCAGTCTCCCCGGAGCAGGGGCAGCTAAATTTGTCATACCTTTGAAGGAGTGGAACTCCGCCCGTCTAATTGAAAGAAGTAGTCCTTGACTTTGGCTCGAAGGTCTACTGGCTACTTGGGAATTCTTCGCACTTGAAACTCGAGCTATAGCCCAAAACCCAACAGAATTTTATGTGGGCTGGGAGCCAGTTGTCTCCGAATTTAGGACTCCCATGTTTGACAGTAATGAAATCTAAATTTCCCAGTATATTGAGCTACGTAAGCGATCATTCCCCTCCAGAGTCGACTGCTATTGTAGGGCGTTATCGCTGGCGCCAAAAAATGCTCGATTGGCCAGCAGTTTGACTGTTATGAGCCAAAAGAATAAAGATCAGAATAAGGAGAAGAATAAGGATCAGAATAATGATCAGAACAAAGAGCAGATAAAGGATCAGAATGAGCAGAATAAGGAGCAGAATGGGGATCTAAAGAAGGAGCAGAGAGCCTTCAACCCCAATGACGACTACAGCACGATCTTGCAGATAATGAGCAGTGAGTTCAACGGGCGCTGGGAAAGCCCGAAGGTGTCGCCCCAATCCAACCTCCACAGCTATGTACAGCGGGCCGTCCTCGGTCACGGCAGCTTCGGCACTGTGGTGAGTTCGAGATGTTCTGGCTTCTCGGTCTTTGATCCTTTCCAATTGCATCTTAAGAATTGTAAATATATATACCTCATATAACATTTTGGCAAGCGGATGGGACTGCAAATCAATACTAATACTAATGATTCAAATCCTTGAAAATCTTAGCTTCTGGTTAGAGAGAAAAACGGAGAGAACTACTTTGCAGCTAAAATGATGAGCAAGGAGTTGCTGGTGCAGCAAAAGCAGGTTCAGCACGTCCACAACGAGAAGGATGTGCTGAGTGCCATCCGATTTCCCTTCCTTATTTACCTTGTAGACTCGTCGAAGGACTTTGACTATCTCTACTTGATCCTGCCGCTGATCAACGGCGGTGACCTCTTCACCTACCACCGTAGGTGAGTGCCCGTTCTCCCGAGTTCTCTGAGTGTCCTTACTTAGTCTTGACCGAGTTTCCCCAAGGGTGCGCAAGTTTAACGAGAGACAAGCCCGCTTTTACGCCGCCCAGGTGTTGCTTGCTTTGGAGTACATGCACCAAATGCACCTCATGTACCGCGACCTTAAGCCCGAAAACATCCTGCTGGACGATCGTGGCTACATCAAGCTCACGGACTTTGGATTCGCTAAGGTGAGAGCGGTATTTTAAGTGAACATTCCAGGGAACTGACTGCGATTGAGCTGTGTTCCCTTGTTAGTTTATCCTTATGAACAATTGGTTTAATTATTTTGTATCTAATTGAAGCGCGTAAACGGTCGGACGTCGACTCTGTGCGGAACTCCGGAGTACTTGGCCCCAGAGATCGTGCAGCTGCGGCCGTACACCAAGTCGGTGGATTGGTGGGCTCTCGGCATTCTCATCTATGAGTTCATGGTGGGACGGTCGCCCTTCGCCATTTTCAACAAAAATGTAATCCTGATGTACAACAAGATATGTAACAGTGAATACAAGATCCCCATTTTCTTCACCGGCACCCTGACGAACCTTGTGGAGGGCCTCTTGCAGGTGGACACTTCGAGGCGGTGAGTATGGCAATAGGGCTGGGCTGCGGGAGTGCTAGTTGCTCATGTCGCCCCTTCTCAGTTTAGGAAACTCTAACGAAGGTGCCATCGAAATAAAGCATCATCCCTGGTTTCAGAGCGTCGATTGGTATGCCATGCTCAATAAGGAGATTCCAGCTCCATATGTGCCAACTGTCGCCGGTTCCGAGGACCTCTCCAACTTCCAGAACTTCCAGTTCCGGGAGCCGTTGAAGTCCAAAACGAATCGGCATGTCGAACTGTTTGCTAAATTTTAAATATTCATTTCGGAGCGGATATAGTCTTCCTTATTCATGTTTTATTTAGAATGTATTTTGTACAATTTATTGTAATAATGTACATTGACAAATGAAAATAATTATTAAGATGAATCGAGAATAATTGTTTGATCACTTTTGCGCCTTGTGTCAATTACAAACAGACTTCGTTTGGGGCTTCAGAAATTCGAAATTTTCTGTACACAAAATTCAAGTCAAAATGGGTAAACAAGCAGAAGAACCGTTAATGTTCTTTAGTAAGAAGATGGACTACACCCATCTCCTCGATATAATGCGCGACGATTTTGATAGAAAGTTCTCGACCAACACTGCCTCGCCAATGAACGGACTGGAAGACTACTTCATTAAAAGCATCTTGGGTACCGGCTCCTTCGGCAAGGTGCAGCTTGTGAAGCAGAAAAGCACCGGTGCCTACTACGCCGCCAAGGAGATGAACAAGGATCAGATCGTAAAGTCAAAGCAGGTGGCCCACGTAATGAGCGAAAAGACCGTTCTGCGCTCAATGCTGTTTCCCAATGTGGTGCATCTTGTAGCCTCATACAAGGACTTTGACAGTCTATACCTTGTCCTCCCCCTAATTGGAGGTGGCGATCTCTTTAATTACCATCGAAGGTGAGTGACATAATTAACCCACTTAATGCAAGGGGTCCGATGAGTAAAGCGTGGTTGGCCTCTAATGTTCGCAGTAATGAGGTTTCTTGGCCATCCTATTGATTCCTAACACCTATCCGGAAGTGGAAATGAATAACTTTAAAGCTGTTTCTGAGCCTCTAGTTTTCTAGGTATCTCTCAAAAGAGCATATTCCGCCAGAGCTTTCTTAGTCGTTCTTTTTTATTACCTACGTTTACCCAGAAAACTTTGGCGGGTCTCTTTTTAGGGTGCGCAAGTTCCCGGAGAAACAGGCTCGATTCTACGCTGCCCAAGTATTTTTGGCTGTGGAGTATATGCATTATTGCAAATTGCTCTACAGAGATATGAAGCCCGAGAACATCATGATTGATAAGAACGGTTATCTTAAGGTGACCGACTTTGGTTTTGCAAAGGTACTTTCCGGATTATATATGTGACATTTTTTGTAAATGATTATTTGAGAATCTCCCCGATTATCATAGAGGGTGGAGACTCGTACCATGACATTGTGCGGAACTCCAGAGTATTTGCCGCCGGAAATCATTCAATCGAAGCCCTATGGAAGCAGCGTCGACTGGTGGTCCTTTGGGGTGCTGATCTACGAGTTCGTTGCAGGACATACCCCCTTTTCCGCTCACAGTCACGAACCGATGCTCATGTACAGCAGGATCTGCGAGGGCGCATACAAAATTCCCGGCTCCTTCAGTGGACCTTTGCGTCATCTAGTAGATCATCTGCTCGAGGTGGATCTCTCTAAGCGGTGAGAATATTCATATTATACTCCCGTTTCCCGGCTCCAGTTTCTTCGAGCTGTCATGCATCTCTCTCTCAGCTACGGGAACCTGAGCAACGGCACTAAGGACATCAAGCAGCACGAGTGGTTCAAGGAGGTGGAATGGATACCGATGCTCAACCAGACGCTAAGTGCGCCATATGTGCCCAACATTAACGACCCGGAGGACCTATCCAACTTCGAAGTGATCTCCGAGAAGCCTCGCCTGAAGGCCAAGATGATGCATCACGAGGAGGTCTTTGCGGATTTCTAACTGCCGGTGGGTTGGATGTAAAAAATACATTGATCCGGAAAAAACTCATCATAAACTTAATTAGGCCTTGAGTCAGATGTCTCTGAATCTCTGATTCTCACCGATGTCATAAAACCTGAAATTTACTGTGAATTGAGGGTCGACAGCGATCATTCTCGTATCGAAACTCATAGTTCCCATTCAGGCTCGCCTGCCATCGGGTGGTGCTGGCATTGGCGCCATAAGATGCACGATTGGCCGGTGATCGGACTGATGTTATGAGCAAGAATAGTGTGAAGCAGATCTCCTTCAATCCCAAGGACGACTATAATACGATCTTGGAATATATGAAGCGCGACTTTGACGAGCGCTGGAATAACCAAAAGCAGTCGCCCGTCTGCAACCTCCAGAACTATGAGCAGCGGGCCGTCCTCGGCAGCGGCAGCTTTGGCACTGTGGTGAGTTCCGAGATGTTCTGGCTTCACGGGTTCGTTTATCTTAAATGTTCAAATCCTTTTACAATTTTAGCTACTTGTCAAGGAGAAAGTCGGAACGAATTACTATGCCGCCAAGATGATGAGCAAGGATGATCTGGTGCGGCTCAAGCAGGTTACTCATGTTTACAGCGAGAAACATGTGCTGAGTGCCACCCGATTCCCCTTCCTCATCCACTTGGTGGACTCGTCGAAGGACTTCGACTATCTCTACTTGATCCTGCCGCTCGTCAGCGGCGGCGAGCTTTTTAGCTACCACCGCAGGTGAGTGCTTCGAGTGTCCTGACTGCCTCCTAACCGATTCTCTCGAAGAATGCGGAAGTTCCATGAGAAGCAGGCCTGCTTCTACGCAGCCCAGGTTGTGTTGGCCTTGGAGTACATGCACCATATGCACCTTATGTACCGCGACCTTAAGCCCGAAAACATAATGTTAGACGCGAACGGCTACATCAAGCTCACCGACTTTGGATTCACGAAGGTGAGAAAAGGATTAAATGCGTATTTTCAAGGAATTTCCTTGCGACTGAGTAATAATTTGTAATGTTTATTAATTATTTGGTTTATAATTAAAGCGCGTGGACGGTCGGACCTCGACTCTGTGCGGAACTCCGGAGTACTTGGCCCCAGAGATCGTGCAGCTGCGGCCGTACACCAAGTCGGTGGACTGGTGGGCTCTCGGCATTCTCATCTATGAGTTCGTGGCGGGACGGTCGCCCTTTGCCTCCTTCAACAACGATGTAATCCTGATGTACACCAGAATTTGTAACTCCGAGTACAAGATGCCACCCTTCTTCAGCAACCACCTGAAGAGCCTTGTAGAGGGTCTCTTGCAGGTGGACATTTCGAGGCGGTGAGTATTGCACGAGGGTTGGGTTACGGTCAGTGCCAGTTGCTGATGCCGGCCCCTTCTCAGTTTAGGCACTTCTACCGAAGGAGCCATCGATGTGAAGAATCATCCTTGGTTTCAGGGCGTCGAGTGGTACGGCATGCTCAATAAGGAGATTCCAGCGCCGTATAGGCCAACTGTCAACGGCGCCGAGGACCTCTCCAACTTCGATAACTACACTGCTAAGCAGCGATTGAAATCTCCTATAGACCGGCATCCAGAGCTGTTTGAGGACTTTTAAATTTTTCTCCGTAAAAATAGTCGTCGTCATCCATGTCAAAATAATAATGTATTTTTGTTTTTTTTTTTTTTTATAATAGTTTTTGTGGAATAGCAAATAAATGATATGGTAATTATCTGATCAACAGATAATAACTTTATGATTTTTGACATGACTCTTCCTATGACAGCGTTCCGTTGTCCATATAAATTACAACGCTCCTATTGCAGATATATAAGGTATAGTCTAATTATACTATGCTTCGAGTTATTTGGTGATTACGTTCAATTTTTCGGGCTAAAAGATACCATAGATACTTAACATCGACTTCATCCTCGCAGGTTAACCGTCATATGTACGTTCGAAAAAACCGTTCTTTCGGTACAAAATTATACAAATTGTCTTCATAGTCAGAATTTTTGACCGAAAAGAAGTCGATATAGCCCATGGTATGTATAAACCAAAGGTAAGTTCTTTTATATATTTATATTTATATATATAGATCGGACTGCCCTTGCTATGAATATCATTTCCCAACTCACAGCGTTTCTATATTTTAATTTTAGTTTAGCCACAAATGAGAAATTCGAAATTAATTGTATAGCTTTATCATTTTATTTGTAGCCATTAAGCCCAAGAGCCTAGAGGGTCGAGATGGTTTTAAATTCGGAACCACCGCAGATGCACTTCAGTCCGAAGGTGGACTACATCCTAATTCTGGACAAGTTGCGCGAGGATTTCAACAAGAAGTTCTCGAACAACACGCCCTCGCCCTCCAACGGATTGGATGACTACGATATTAAGGCCACTCTGGGAGCTGGCTCCTTCGGCAAGGTGCAGCTCGTAAGGGAGAAGGAATCTGGGGTCTACTACGCCTCCAAGCAGCTAAGCAAGGATCAGCTTGTGAAGACCAAGCAGGTGGGCCATGTGATGAGCGAGAAGAATGTGCTGCGATCGATGATGTTTCCCAACACGGTGAACCTGGTAGCCTCCCACAAGGACTACGACAGCTTATACCTTGTCCTTCCGCTGATTGGGGGTGGCGAGCTCTTCACCTACCATCGAAAGTGAGTATACACTAGATTAAGCTTAATAAAAATGGGAATATTTAACACGGATGTTCCAGGATATTTAACTCTTAAAAGGAGGTCCCTCTTTTCAACAAGGTTCCGTTTCTATTTCTTTATTTAGAGTGCGCAAGTTCACTGAGAAGCAGGCTCGCTTTTACGCCGCCCAGGTCTTCTTGGCTCTGGAATACCTGCATCATTGCAGCCTGCTCTACAGAGATCTGAAGCCAGAGAACATAATGCTCGATAAGAACGGCTACCTCAAGGTGACCGACTTTGGATTTGCCAAGGTACTGTCTCCTTTATATATTTAGTAAATGCTTCGATAATCTTCCCAAATATTACAGAAGGTAGAGACCCGAACCATGACATTGTGCGGAACTCCTGAGTATTTGCCGCCGGAAATCATTCAGTCGAAGCCTTATGGCACCAGCGTCGACTGGTGGGCCTATGGGGTGCTGGTCTACGAGTTCGTGGCAGGACACTCGCCCTTCTCCGCCCACAATCGCGATGTGATGAGCATGTACAACAAGATCTGCGAGGCGGACTACAAAATGCCCAGCTACTTCAGTGGGGCATTGCGACATCTAATAGATCATCTCCTCCAGGTGGACCTATCTAAGCGGTGAGAACGATCATTGTATTTTCCAGTTTCTATATATTCTTCGAGCTCTCGTTTATCACTGTTTTAGCTACGGGAACCTAATCAACGGCAATCGGGACATCAAGGAGCACGAGTGGTTCAAGGAGGTGGAGTGGATACCGATCCTCAACCAGACGGTGAGTGCGCCCTACGTGCCTAACATCAGCAATCCGGAGGACATATCCAACTTCGACAAGGTCTCCGAGAAGCCGCGCCCGAAGGCCAAGACGATGCGTCACGAGGAGGCCTTTGCGGATTTCTAGCTGTGACCTGTGACCCGTGTTTTAGTAGGAGTGTTTTAGTAATGGACCCCGCTGTGTAGTTTTTTGTTTGCTTTTTTCATTAAAAAGCTAAATACTCGATTCGTCTCGACTAGATCCACATTGTTCTCCATAGTGCGACAGCTGCTGTTCACATGTGCGATGTCAACGGCTCTGAGTTTTTCTGGGGAGGGGGAGACTTCTGGGAAAACAGCTGGCGCCGCTGACTTTCTGATTTCCCGCACTTGTTGCGCTATTTTCCCCCAAAAATTTTCAATTCGACAAAACTTGACTGGTAATTAGACTCGCGGCAGTGCCATAAATCTTGTACGTGTGTCGCTGATGCAACTGGATGGATTTATGGCCACTTTGTTTATTTATCTATCGGGAGAGTGGGTGTAGCTTTCATTTTCTCAGTTCTCCGGTCTCCGTTATCCGTTCTCCGAAAGAGTTCGCTTCGCTTAGCATCGCCTTCATCTTGAAACTTTTGCACGAAATTATGTTAAACAATATTTAAACGAGACGGCATGGGGGACCATAAATCTTTTATACCTTTTTCTGCTCTTCTGCATATCGGGCCACATTGATTTATATGCAAAGACTTAATAAAAATAGAGCAACGGCCAGACGACAGAGAAAAAACTAGACGCCAGTCCTGTCCTGCTGGTCCAAGGTCCAAGTCGGAGCATACCTTTCCCGGGCTCTCCGGTTCCTTGTCCTTTGTCCAGTGGCTAACAAAACAAACGGGCAGGAACTCAGTTTCAGGGGAGGAGGTGATGTGGGGCAAAAAGTTATGATTATCATAATTTTTGTTACGTGAGTTTTCATGTGGAAAAGATGAAACATCATCGTCTCCGTCGCAGTCTCCCCCCGAAGTCTGCGCTCCAAGCCGCCTTCCTTGGCCCTGCCTTCCTTCGGGGTGGAAGTCGTCATCGCTGTAATCATGGCACGCATTTACTCCTGTTTTTACCTCTGCTTTTTGGCGCCCGCCGGGCCGGCGCCACTTTCAGCTCCAGACCTCGAGAGTCTAAGGACACCCCGCCCCTGCTGTGTGTGTGCGAACTCCAGACACATTTTCTCCGTGTTGTGTGTTTTGCTTTTCGCAATGCGTTTTCGGTGGTTTTCGCTTCGCAGGAAACAAGGGGCTCGCACTTCCTGGCCAGACTGCGAGATAGAGATATTCTCGGAGGCAAGACTTCGTGCATTCTAATGAGAGTTTTAATTGCAGCCCATTGACCACTTGAAGAGTCCTGTCAGCTTTCGTTCCGGCGCAGCTCGCCGGGGACACGTGGCGGATGCGCCTCACGCTTGAGTGGCCTGAGAATCGATGAACCCGATTCTGAATCACAGAATCCAAACCTGAATACAACCCCCTTCCCGGGAACTTAACCCAATGACAAATTTGCAGCGCGGCGGAGGAAATTAGCGATGCCCTCCGTCAGATACATTTCACATTACGGACGGACAATTGAATCCCCGGCTCCGGGGGTTGGCCTGTCCCGTACTCATCTGTAAACGAATTAATTGCTGTTTTGATTGCGCTGGGAAAACGTTTTCCTTCCATCCATCGTTCGTCGTTCGGTTTTGTGAAAATGAATTGTGCACGTTTATTGCATGGATCGGTGAAAATTCGTTACGTTAACTTAAAGACTAAGCCGGCGGATGCTAGAAGCAGTCTACGACTGCTCCAGCTCCACCTCGACGGAGACGCCCGACGAAGGCAGGTCCTCCTTGAACTCGGGCGTGTAAATCTTGCCAGAGGCCAGGACAAACTGCTCCTCGCAGTCCACGATGAAGTAGGCGAATGGCCTGTTCACCTCGAAGCGTTCCACGCCGGGTTGCTCTGGCTCGGGCTCGGGAACGGGCAGTATGGTGGATTCCGCATCCTCTGCCGCTAATGGAGAGCGAGCCTGCATTGTGGCAGCGGAGAGGGAGTTGGCACTACTGCCTCCCTCGTCCACTCGCACATTCACGAACTGCACGATCTCGTCCACGTGGACGTCGGGGTCCTCGGACAGCAGACCCAGCTGGGCCTCGGTCCGCGAGAAGACCTTGTTCAGGCCCATCTGCTTGAGCATCGCCTCGGAGCGCGAGGTCTCCTCCACCTGGAACTTGGGCAGGGACACGTGCAGCTCCTTCTCCTGGAACAGCTTGTGGGCCAGCAGGAAGTCACTAGTCTGCAGCTGGCCAATCACCTCGCTCAGTCCCTCGGTCTCATCGGGCAGCACAATGCACAGGGAGTAGCGGGATGTCTCATAGGGCAGACTCAGCACCTTGGCCTTCAGCTGAGGCAGCTCAGCAACCTGGAATTTGCCGCGGGCGTGCATCATCGGAGCCTTCATGGCATCCTCGTTGGTCATGAAGAAGAACTCATCGCTGCCGTCCCTCAACTGGTAGAAGGGTTTCGCCCAGCTGCCGCGGTAGTACAGGCCGTTGAAGAGCAGCATCTTGGATTTGGAGCCCACCGAACGTCCTGTGATGGAGTTGGCACTCAGGGCCGAGGTGATGTCATCTTTGCGGAACAGACTACGAGCACCATAGACCTGAGAAGGTTACAAAAAAAATTATAAAGGATTTTCTCTTTTCTGTTTATATTTATATTTTTTTTTTACTACTAGTATCCCCTTTTCATTTATGTTAACTATAAAAACTCACCCGACTAACGGAGGACAGATGAGACTCCAAAGCCAGCATTATCTCATCGGCACCATCCTTGGTCACCGCCTTGACCGCACTCTCCAGCTTCTGGAGGGGCAGACGCACCTTTTCGGGTTCACTGGCGGTCACTGCGGGCGCCGCCATGATCTTGGCCAGTTTTTCCTCTTCCTGCACCGTCTCGTTCTCCTCCAGGTTCTTGATCTGGCTCTCCTCCTGGTCGCTGCGCTTGTTCTGCTGCTTCTCCGCTGGATTTTCCTCGGCAGCCATGTCAGGTTTTTCCTGTTTTTCCACCAAACTATTGATTATGATCGTCGTGGCCTCGGGCTGGGATTCCAATTCTAGATTTGACTCGGTGGTCTCCGACTGCTGCTGCTGTTCTCTTTGGAGCTGCTCGGCCTCAGCCTGGGCAACTGGTTTTTCCACATACTGCTTGTCGTCGATGTCGCGATCGAACTTGGAGGCCTCTTTGTCCACAATTTCCTGGCCATAGCCATCCGCCAGCGGCACAGCCGGCGTATCCTCTTCGTCCAGGTTGATCCTCTTGAGGGTCTCGAAGCCAATCACATCCTTGCTGTTGCTGGGCTCGGTGCTGCCCTCGGTGGATTCCGCACTGCCCTCAGGGAGCTGCAGGGAGGTGTTGGGCTCATTCCAATCATATTCTTGCCGGTTGATGTCCTTTACATCTACGTAGTAATGCTGCTGCAGCAGATCCTTGAACTCCTCGCGGGCACTGTGGTTTCGGTAGATGTACAGCCAGGTCTGGAACGAGGGCAGGGCCACGGCGGCATCTCTGTTCTGATAGCTGCCCAGGATCCGCTTGTAGGTGTCCCTCAGCTGGTCACGATCCTGGGGATAACCGAAGACCTGCTGGAACTCGGAGTAGGTGTCGCCCTCGGAGGCCTCGGCCAGGACGGCCAAAATGGAGGCCACTCCCAGCGGCGAGTGCACTTGGTTGGCATCGATGTCCTTGTTGAATTTCAGCAGCTGCAGAGCAATCAGCTGCGAGACTCTCCCAGCAAAGGAGGCGGTGGCGGAGGAGTCCTCCTTCACCTGACTGCTGGTGGGCAGTCCCTGACCCAGGCTGACCAGCAGCGTGACGAGAAGCGCACAGAGAACCGATTTCATGGTGGTGACGAGCGCGCGAATGGAGCGCGAATGAAGCCCAAGAAAGTTGGCCAAAGACTTTTTATGAAAGCGCCGGGCCAAGAACCGGCGAGAACGAGGCTCCAAACTGGTTGGGAGTGCAGCCTGGCCAGCTGGCGGGGCATGGCGGGGGCTTTATTTGATCAAGAGACTCGAGCGATCGATCGATCGTTCGGCGATCGGCGGACAAAGAAAGTCAACGAAAGTAGAAGTGGCGTGGGCCGCTCTCGAGGGCTCCGCAAATGGGTCAAGCAAACAATCAATATGTAAATGTAAATGTGTAAAATGCTACACAAGAAACCACCGGCGAGCAAACAAAAGTTCAAAGTCATTGAAATGTTAGAGAGCCGGACAACAGGTTTCCACTACGTGATTGACATTTGATTTTTATTTATCTATTTTTTTTTTGTCCGGTTAATTGCATTTTCTTGTAGTTAACTTTACTGATAGTATTAACCTAGTGTGGCAATCGTTTCCCCGAACCAAGAGTTAAGCTGGAGATTGTGAGGAAAAACCGCCTCTTCCCAGACTTGGCAATCTTCAGAGTGGCTGGAGCTACCTACCTGACCAGGCTTAACCCAGTTTCCGAGCGTTTTAGAACCAGAGCCATCATCAAAGCCTGGCCAAAACACTTCCAACACACTTCGAGGCCACTGAACTTGGCCATCGTAGTTGCCGCCGCTGCCGTTGATTACCAAATATGTTCGCCGGGCGAAAGCGACCAGAATCGAGAATATGAAGAGAGAGAAGCAAGTACCGAACAAAAGCTAAACACTGTGCGAAAATAATGGGTATTGTCATTAAAAGATTGAAGATATGATGCTGTAATTTGTTAAATACCATTCACAATAGCAACTGCAAAATATATATATACTCTAGTATACTATATGCATCTGATAAATATTTATTTTCCATCAAGCGCGTGGCTGCATATTCAATTAACATAAAAGAACAACTGGCCGAATCTCCACTAGTGTCTAGTCGCATTTATAATTACCTCCAAGTCACAACTAGTTTTCTTATGAAACTATTCGTCTATAATTATTAATTGGGTTTCTGCTTCCTCGCGGTGTATCTGGAAGTACCAGGTGTGACGCTTATTCTTGCTAATAAAAAGCGCTAAATTTAAACACACAGAGCTAAGCAACGCTGATTCTTTTCGGAGGCTTGTAAACGAGTTTTTCCGTTTCAGAACGGGTAGCATACAACAAAAAAAGAGAAGTTGCACAATTGCATAAGTGGCTGAGGTGGCCTCCAGGGGGATGAGGTTGTGGCTATATCTATAGTTAAGTCGCCAGTGCAGCGAACTTTCCAGAGAGCCACAAAGAACCAAAGGAGAGAAAAATACTGAGCCGCTTCGCTTATGTAATTTATTTGACAAGTTCCGCATTTGTTCCCCGATACTCTCCAAGGAAGAAAGGTTACTGAACTGTCTGATTAACCGACGGAGGTGGTGGTAAAAGCCAGTTTAATTAGCATCGAACGGTTTTTGGCCGAGATTTATATAGCTTATATATGTGCCACTTTGTGCGGTTTTGATTAAGTTTATTTTTAACACAAAGTCAATCATTGATGTTTAAGATGCTTCCTTTGTCTGAGAACAAGGTAAGAGTTTGAATATATTCTGAAGATCCGTTAAATTTCCTCTTAACTTCGTATTAATATATTTTTTATTAGCTTAAAGATACAAATTCCAAGATACAATACAATATTCTTATAAAGGAATTTATTGCTTTGATGTATTTATTATTGAGAGTAAAATTATGTTTCTTTAAACTTCATAATATGAATTAGTTAATACTAATAATAACTCGAGAGTATTTCAATGGCGACTCTTTCATAACCATCTGAGATCCTTTTCATTCAAAATGGTTTGTCACCTTGGGCCTGGCCGTTTTATTTTGAAACAAATACAAAATGTATTTCGTATTTTTGTTCAGCTTTTTGTCCATAAATTTCAATGCCCAAGACCATAAATTAGTGACTGGCCAAGTGGTGAGTGGCTGAGAGTGGTTCTACTTCGACTTGGACCCCAGAAAAGGGTCGAGTCGGGTTAGGTGAATTAGAAGTTATTATGGCAAAACGGGAAACTAGCAAATGTCGCATAAATTAGAGGAGGAATCTCCGGCAGGACACCTTCCCCGGGATAGTTGTAAGACGAGGCTCAAACAACACCGCGGGGAGACATTAAGGACCAAACAAGAAGAATCCTGCCAGTGGACAGTAGTTTTGGTCTTGAAAATTACTCTTTATAGACGGCGTGACTAATTGTTTGATTTATGCAAATGTGTGTGTGTGGAAAACTTGTTTTTCTTATGCTTTCCACTTTTTGGCAATTAGTGGGGGAGCGGCAACTCTTTAAGAAAGTGCCAGTATCTTTAAGCTTCAAGATTTGCGGAATCCTTTCCGGAATCTCACTATTTGTCGGGAGGTGAGCTGTCATCTGTCAGCTGTCACGGAGCACGCAATACATCATAAGTCAAAAGGTGAGCCCTCGGCTCAATCGCCTTTGCCCCGGGGCCACGGCAACTTGCAAAATAATTAAACTTCTGTTTATTCTCTCTCTCTCGCATTCTCCTGGCTCAGAGAACTTCTTAATTATGTTTGATAAACTAACACAGGATTCCTGCTCCTGCTCCCTTGTGCTCACACATGTCACCGTTGACATTTGGCACTCGACAGGACTCGAGGTGATGGATCTTCCCCAGTCGCCTTCAGCGGCCATGTGTGTGACATAATTACAGAACAAAAGGCTCAGGGGAGCGTAGCTACAAAAGGTGGGCAGGACACTGAGAGAATTCATTTAGAGAATAATTTAAGGAGGGCGTTTATGATACCTAATAGGAGATATTTAATATATTTAACTATTATGCATAATTTTAGTAAAATAGAAACCTAATTCCACTTATTTATACAGGGTTTACATACCTACTTTTGGTTTCGTTAAGCTTATGAAATACATTTTTGTCTTGTATTAAAAATAATCTTTACAAATGTATCTTTTAAAATGACTTAGAGAATATCTAAGTATATTTTTCTACCAAAAACTCCACCGAGAATTCCTGCGCTTCATTTACTCCACTTAATTTGGCAACTTCACTGGCAAAGCAAACTTTTAGATCGCCCAATTTAGTCACGTTTTAAACTCGAGACTTGAAAATCGCCGGCAGGAGGACTTTGGGAGTGTGTGGCGGCAGGCAGTCAGTCACCTCTAACAAGTTGTTTGCTCAAAAGGAGCAGGATCCTGGCTGGTGTCCTGGCTGCCGTCGTGGCGATGGCGGTAGCGGCAATCCCACTCGTAATTGATTTATGACATCAAAGACATATTTTTCGCAATGTTGCGTGGCCTACGTGCGTGACAGCTGGAAAACTGGAGGCAGCAGGTTCTGGTCTCGCTTCTGGCTCTTGGTCCTGGCCCTGATTTTGGTCCTGCTCCTGGTACCGCCATCTTGTTGATAATTTTGACTTATGGCTGGTGCGGCCGTTGGTCCAGGATTTGTCGCATAACTCTGTCTGTCAAAAGTCAGCCGAAACAGAAGCCCAAGATCTGACCTCCGCTATCTGGCATCCGTATCTGAATCTTTAGTTAGGGATGGCAAAAAAAAAATCGGTGTTGCAGCTATAGCTTCAATATAAAGCTTAAGATTTTGGTGTTTTATTTTGAGATATCAATGTTTATCTAGGTAAATTAGGACACCTATATTTAGATTTAAGAAAAAACTAATCATAGAAAGTTGAAATGAGTTTAGAAAAGGGTTCGCTTGAGGTTACATATTTAATACTCCGAGTTATTATTTACAACTAAATATTTTTTCCTCAATTACTTAAGTCTTAAAACTATAGTTTTTAATGATTTAAAATTTCAATTTTGTTTGTAAAATATTCACCTCATAACTGAATCGCTTACACCTCCCCCTGTATCTGTATCTCGACATTTCAACTGGCCATTGGTGCACAAAGTTTTTCTATTAGGCGCAATTATTTCAAGGTATTATTGCTTTTAATTAATTCAATTAAACGCTTCATAAATTTTTACTTTTTGATTTCGTTTGCCTGCGGCCGTCTTCGCCCCGGTTTTCCTTTAATGGAAAAACTTTGCCCACAGAGATTTCCAGCAGCCGAAAAAGGGTTTAATTAACGGCAATAGCTGTGGTGAGGGGTGTTTTCGTCTTCCCGGGTTCCTGGAATTCGCTACTTTGCTCAAGATTTCAACTGTTTATTAATGGATTCCCGTGGCTCGTCGTAAAATTTGATTTCGCAACTCGGGAACGCCGCTTATTGAATGCCGAGCGGTCGCGTTTATTTGCATTTTTGTGTGCATGGCTGCAGATTCCGGGGAGGCTATTAGCCGATGGCCCAAATACAATTACATTCCCCAACAAAAAAGCCAAACGAACTTCGAACTTCAATTAAAAGGTCATCAGCAGTCGACACAGCTGCTGTAGCAAGGGAAAAAAGGAGGGTTTACCTAAACCTAAAACGTTATTGATATGTAAGGAGCATGCTCACACCTTACTTCCCCACAGGAAAAAAAACACACAGAGGAAAACTCCTCTGCACTCAGCTCTCACCACTCACATGTGATGACTTCCATCATTATCAACACAGACAGCAGGACTTTGGGGAAACTTTTCCTGTCTTCCTGTCCTGTCCTGTTCTGTCGTTCCTGCGCCCCTGGGGACCAAATAATCGAACTAGCGTAGAACAACAATTTGTTTTAAATGCCAAAAGT